>VMDO01038569.1:0-13363 GCA_007922755.1 Pedetes capensis
AGGAAGGAAGGGAGGGGTAGATTTATGAATTTTGTATGCTTGAATTACAGTGTTTTCTGTATCACTAAAACTGCATAAATTAACTAGGATCATCCCAAACCCTAGCCTGCAGCCATACCACCCTAGCATCTGATCCCATCAGATCTTAGAAGCTAAGTAGGGTCAGGCCTGGTTAGTACTTGGATGGGAGACTGCCTGGGAACACCAAGTGCTATAGGCTTGGGAGAAGGACCTGGCAACCCACTCCCAAAAAACAGCCATCGAAAATTCTATGAATTCAAGCAGAAAAGTACCACAATAGTGCCAGGCATGGCACAGCATCGGGTAGTGTTTCATCTGTTGTACATAGAATCATTATGAGTCAGAACCAACTCGAGGGCACCTAACAACAACATCCCAAACCTAGAAGAGGAATAGCATTATGTCAAAGACAGTGGGTCAGAGGAAGAAGAGTAATTTATCAATGTAGGAGTGCAGGCCCCCAATATTCTTAGAAAATGTGAACATCCAAAATGGATTTTTTTCCTCCTGGAAAATTTAGTTTATATTTATTGGCTTGGAGTAGTGCCATCTTACATTAAAACAGAAAATATTATCTTCAGGCTAATTTATGTCAGGCACAAATAGATTGAGATTTAAGTGAGTTTGGCTTAGGGAAACTTTAGTCGTTCCCCCTTATTCTCAAGGGGTGTCTCCCAAGACCCCCAAGAGACCCAGGAACCTGCAGATAATCCTGAGCTGTGTACTTACGATATTTGTTTCTTACATACATAAGGTAGAACTTAACTTATTAATGAAGCACAGTAAGAGGTTAACAATCACTACTAACAGAGTGCCTGTAGCCGTACCACTGTGGCGTCTGATCCTGTTAGATCTCAGAAGCTAAGCAAGGTCAGGCCTGCTTAGTACTAGGATGGGAGACCACCTGGGAACACCAGGTGCTATAGACTTGGGAGAAGGACCTGGCAACCTACTCCCAAAAAACAATCAGTCATTGAAAACCCTGTGAATAGCAGAGAAGTACTGACAATAGTGTTTCACTTGTTGTACATAGGGTCGCTGTGAGTTGGATGCTCATTCAACGGCACCTAACAACAACAACAATAATAGAGTAATTATATAACTGTAATACAATTTATTTAAAACTTATGGGTTATTTTGGCATTTTCCAGTTAGTATTTTGGGTTGTCTTGCTGGTGGGTTACTGAATCCGTGGGAAGCAAACTGAGGCTGAGGGGTGACCGTGATAGACACTGAGGACCTGGGGCCCCAAGGATTGTGGGTGTCAGGTGTATCCAGGATCCACTGGCACTGCTGGCACATCCCCCTGCCCTCATGGACATCAGTGCCTGAGGGAAGCATCAGGGTGGGCGAGGTGCACGCTACACTCCCCACCCCCTCCACCCCCAGTCTGATGAGATCCTGTGGTGTCATCAGTGCTGCTGACCGGCTGGGCCCGCTCCAGAAGATCCGCGTGTGGCATGACAGCCGGGGACCCTCCCCAAGCTGGTTCCTCAGCCAGGTGATGGTGAAGGAGCTGCGCTCGGGCCAGGCCTGGTTCTTCCCTGCCCAGTGCTGGCTGGCGGCAAGTCGAGGTGACGGGCGTGTGGAGCGGGAGCTTGCCTGCCTGCATCGTGGGCTCGGCTTCTGGAAGGTACGTCCTGCACAGGTGGCCCTTGGTGCCACACATGCGTGGCTGGCAAGATGCAGTGCCTGGCTACAGTTCTCTCACCACGGTTTCTTTCAACTCTTCCAAAGGGTATTTGCTGATTTCTTAGCTAACCGTCAGGAGATCCATATCTTAACCCTTTGACTACTATCAGGACACATGCGTCACACGAAGTTCCGCAGAAATACCAGACAGGTTTGCTGCCATTAAATGTACACAGAGAACAAAAGCTATCTGCACAATGTGCCGTGTGCCAGTGTGAGAAGTGTTTTACATCTTATCACACGTAAAATATATTATTATTGTACCTAACATTGCTTTTTCTACGTGACATGTTTTTTGTATTGTCAACTGAACTTTTGGTATCATGATCACATGCCAGTTTTTCTCATTTAGCTGATTATACCTTTTTTTCTCATGAGAGTTTTTTTTGCCTTCAAATGATGCACATCACTAATTACAGGAGGATTTTACTCATATCATGCATTCCAGTTATTTTGCTAATCACACTCCTGCTTTGTTCATCATAATGAAGAGTCTCTGGAAATAAAATAGTTATTGTCATATATTTTGATTTGAAATTGGTAGTCAGAGGGCTAAGTGATGCATGAGTTAAGTGGCCATCCAAGCATGGGTGAATAATTACTTTTGCCAATTAATAACCATTACAGTCACACATTTCTTGTTTTAACTGTGACCATCATAACGTTTATGGAATTTATGACTGCCAGTGGTCTGCAGCATCTGGGAGGCCCCTAATTAAAGCCTTTACAGTACCCTGTAAGTGCTGTGAACAACTTAGGTAACTGCACAGAATACAGATGTGGTCACAGCCAGGATGGCAGGGTATCAGCACCAAGACGGGACAAAATCACCTGTAAGATCACAGACCACCTCGGAAAGTTCTGGGTTCTACGTGTTCCCTTCCAGTCTCCCTCTGTCTATGGCTATCACTGATGCAGCTGTAATGAAAATGCCTGTGTGTTTGCACTTTCTCATTCATTTTCAAGTAAATCTCTACGAATTTTCTTTAAGATAATTGAAAGGCCACTGTGCTGTTCTTTCTTTGGCATTCACCTGTTGAACGGTCATGTTCTCTTTCCATAGTAGAAAGTGGTGTCAGAGACGCCCCCTATGTGACTGTGTCTCTGGAGAATGATTTCTGAGGCTGGGCTCATGCAGTAGTAAGAGCCCTGTGATGCTGCCATTTCCCAATTACTGCACCCTAGGTGTCCCTGGCCTTGGCAGGGGAGGAGGGCGGGGCTCACATTGCTAAGTTAGTAAGAAACATGATCGCAATGAATTTGAAACAGGAGTTTCCAGTCACCCATGGCCAATGGGAATTCCTCAGCACCTAAAGCTGAAGGCCTGATTCCACTGGGACTCTCCTTTAGATGACCATTGCCATGGAAGGATATCCCCTTAGCTGACCAAATACAGTGACCAATCGGAGATGCTCGTTGTTTCTTCTCCAGTTGTTTTGCTTGAGAACTTCATGTGAGAAACCCTCACGTACTAGTTACATCATCTGTAAGCCCACATGGCTGTGTCCCAGGAATCAGTGCACTCATTGGCCAATTTATATACAAAAGACACAGCCTTCTCCTGTTACAACTATTCTGCCGATATTTTCTTGTTCTGCTTATATTCTGTTTTATCAGATTTATGTGTAAGTAATGCTGTGTTTTCTAGAACAATGTTGAGCACCTCATGTCATTTGAATGACATTGAAAGTTCCAAAATTCAGTGCAATCTCACAGCAGCGGCCTGTCTGCTATGACTGAAGATGGCCGTGGGTGGGACAGTCCAGCTGGTGGTGCACCGAGAGCCCAGTGAACATGAATTGTGTTGCTGGGGAAAGTGATGAGGACCAAGAGATTTAGAAATTCTACCAAGAGCACACAGCAGGGATGAGATGAGGGCCTGATGAGGAGTCTCCAAGCTGGCATGGAGGCTTGGAGAGCAGACAAATGAAGCAGGGGATGGATTGTGCAGAGCATGGAAGGCTCTAGCAGGAGGCTGGGCTGGGCCAGAGTCCAGAGTGCTGAGTGTGGTCATAGCAAGATGGTACTGAGGAGGCAGTGAGGTGGAGGGGCAGAGCCAGACAATGGAGCCACACAGGGGCCATCTGCACCCACTGGCTGGTAGCGTCCAGCTAGCCAAGAGAGAAAACCCAAGAAACTCTGGGGCCCCAGCTAAGAACATGACTGGTCATAAATCAGGATTTTGCTCTGCTCACACAAATGCCTAGCGTCACGGATCCGTCCTGTGGTTTCTCTTCCAGCTTTTCTGCTCAAAGTTCTTGGAGTACCTGGAGGCTTTCCACATCTGGCTCTCTGTGTACACTCAGCCCTGCTCCAGTGGCCACATGCACACGCAGTGGCTCGCCGTGTCATTTTGCCTGCTGTGTGTCTACGCATTCCTCGCCACTCTGGTCACTGCGGGAGGACATGAGCAGGTGGGGGCCAGCAGGTTTTCCCCACCTGCCAGTCTCAGACCTGCAGTATGGCCCTGCTGTGACCAAAGAATTAGCAAAGCTCACTGTCCTCCGAGAAGGGTTTAAACCAGGGGAAGTGAGCTGTGTGGCTGGCGGGAGTTGTGGGTGGCATGGCTGGAGATGGGTTGGAGAGGGGTCTGCAAGACAGAGGGTCTGGGTAAACCCTTGGCAGACTGCTGCTCTGTGGGAGCTCGCATGTCCAGGTGCCACCCAGTGTGACTCAGGGAGAGGGGAAACACTTGTTTCTTACCATAGTCCATGACCATTGATGGGCCCAGCCCACCAGGATCCCATGGCTGCCCCATCTAGCTGGAGAATATTCAGTGAGGTCCATGTCAAAGGTGGAGTTCAGTGATCCACCCATACGCCAGCAGGCCATGATGGTTTCCTTATGTGGGACCAAATAGGGTAAGAATTATGGATTAATCTTTTTGTTGTTGTTGTTGTTGTTGTTCTTGGGGGTTGAACCCAGGTCCATTCACATCCTTTGCAAGTGCTCCACCACTGGGCGATACCCCCGGCCCATTTTTATTTTTCATTTTGAGTCAGGGTCTCACTAAGTTACACAGGCTGCCTCTCACTTTGAACTTGGGATCCTTCTGCCTCTGTCTCCTGAGTCCCTGGGATGACAGGCCTGCATCACTGTGTCAGCTGCAAAAATTTTTTAAAGTGATATCATGTTGTTCGAATTTGTAAAACATGGCAAGAAGGGAACTGTCACACCCACCTGGATGAAGCCCGCGGCCTGTGGTCAGGAAGTTCTAGGTGCTGCTCCCCGAAGTCAGCAGTGGTCTGTTCTGGGGCCCTGTCCACTCCCATCTGCTCGGTGGAATGCTGATCCACCTTGTCAGATCGCAGCCAGGGTCACGTCAGCTGAGCATGCACCTCACGGAAAAGTGAGCACTCAGCAAGCATTTTTCCAGTCCACAGGGAGTTTTCTAGGAGGAATTTAGTTCCTGAGATGGAAGTGAAGCTTCCTGGAGAAAGGACCTTGAGTAAATATGTGGTGTGCTCATGTTAAATACATTCAGAATTACAGTTATCTGGGCATTTGAGTCAGACTCATTCTGTGTGACATAGCTGCTGCTGTTGGACTGTTGCAGCCCCTGCTGGAGCTTGGGCCCTCTGACGTCACCCCCACAACCTTCAGCCTGGCTCTGCTGTGCACCCTTCTGGCCTCCCCAGGGGCACAGGGCTTGTCTCTGCTCTTCAAACTCAGCAAGGTACAGAGGCTGTGGGCACGGCCCTGGCATCCTGAGCAAACCACTGCAGGCACGCCCTCTCTAACCAACTTCCTCTCTTCTGTAGGAAGCCACAGGCGGTCCCCCAGCTGCACCACACAGATCCCCAAGAAGAGCCCAGACAGAGGCACCTTGGGGTAAAGTGTACAAAGCCCAGAGACTCTGCCCTGGTGGCTGGCCCTCTGGGGCTGCACCTCCTCTGTTCAGTCTGGCTTGTTCTTAGTGCACACGTGTGTGCCATTCCATGTGTTCAGAGGTCCTCTTGAGCTTGGTGTGGTGGGCCCAGCGGGAATGGCATTGAAAGTTCCAAAATTCAGTGCAATCCCACAGCAGCAGCCTGCTTGCTGTGTGGAGGCCTCTGAGGGGCCGTTGAGGATGGTGGTGGGTGGGACAGCTCAGCTGGTGGCACACCAAGAGTCCAGTGAACGTGAATTGTGTTCCTGGGGAGAGTGCTGAGGACAGAGAGATTTAGAAATCCTGTCAGGAGCGGGAGCACACAGCAGAGATGCGATGAGAGCCTGAGAGGGGAGGCTCCGAGCTGGCCACACACCCTGAATAGTGGTTGATGGAATACCTGGGCTCCCTGTGGCCTAGTCAAGGTGACACAGCTCCTGTCACACTCTGGGTGGGGATGACAGGTCTGCTCACCTTCCTGTCTGTGTCCCACCCTTCCTTAGCGCCCCGTGGTGGTTTGGAAGGACTTCTGCCCCAGTGGTCAAGGGTCTGTTTGCCTTGGGCGAGCTCTGCAGCTTGGACCATCTGTGGGTCGGTTTGCCTGGCCTGTGGTCTGGGGACAGGATTCCTTGGCTACAGGTGAGCCACTGAGGCTTTCAGGGAGATCTTCTGTGTTTCTGGATCCCAGAGTGCAGGCACCAAAGGTCCCCTTTGCTATTTTCTCCTTCACTGTGCCCCATCTTCTGGGGGTGAATAGAATCATATGCAAACTCCAGAGGGCCACTAGGCCCCATCAGCTCTGTAACAGCAGCCTGCCTAGGCTGGGGTCCCCCAAATTAAACAAGAAGCCACAGGGGACACTTCAAGGAAGGAAGGGGCCCCACACCTGAGCTCTGAGGGGTGGGCCCTAACTCGTGTGACACTTGTGTGTGCGAGGCAGGACCTATGACTCTGCACCACAGCTCCCAGCCTGTCCCTCCAAACACTGCCTCTTGGTCCAGCTCCTGTGTGGCTTGGGCCACTGTTGGAGACGCAGGGGTCATTCAGAGCGGCTTCTCTGGGCTCACATGTCCCTAAACCATAGTAGTAGCTGCACCTAAGGCCCTGTCTTCCTGGAAGTCTCTCTTCTCCTAACTGCACGAGCTGAACAGCCCTGAGCATGGCAGATGTGTGAACCCTCCCACACCTCAGTTTGCCCATATGTAGAACAGGGCTCCTCAGAGTGCTTCATCGCAGGGTGCGGGAGGAGTGGATGCAACACTCAGTGTGATCAGCCTTGTTAGCACCACACACCCCATCTTGCTCGTCTCGCCCTCGTTCTGTCTTCTGGCTTCTTTCTTTTACTGCTGGGCAGCTTCCAGGAGGTTGATGTTCTCTCGGCAGGGAGGGACTCTGAGGGCAGAAAGACACGATGCCACATCCAGTGGCCTGACCCCGGCCACAGCCTGCAACCTGTCATGGTCTCTTGGTGGTGAAGACACTGGGACTGTCAGACTACGTCTCTTGCTTAGGTGGCCATGATTGTGGAGCCTCTTGCTCCACGAGGGTGCTGACCGACCAGCTGTCTCCTGGCAGGTTTGAGCCAGCGCAGTGCATGCAGTGGCTGCACCTGCTGTCCCTCTCCGTGGTCTGCTGTGTGTTTGTCACCCAGCCACTCATGGTGAGGAAACCCTTCCATGGAGGAGGGCCCTGGAAGGGGAGGGAAACAGCGGCAGCATTTTAGTAACATGTGACTTTTCTTTAAGATGTTGAGGGAGGACAAAAGACCAGGGGCAGGGGCAGGCCCTGTGCTGAGCTTCAGCTGGGCCTGTTATCCGTCCTCAGGAAAAAGTCCCATGAGGAAGGAACCACGTGGCTCCCATTTTTCAGTTGGGGAACCTGAGCTTCAGAACCCAAGCCTCTTGGGTGACGCGAGGGCAGTGGCTTCCAGTGTCTGCTCAGGACTAGGAGGTGGCACTGGTTGGCCAGGTGGGGTGAGGAAGGCAGCTCTGCAGGGAAGGAGCACACAGTTGGCGCCACTGACCTCCCAGCTGGATCTCTTCCTCCAGATCGGCATCGTGGCTCTGGGCTTTGCGTGGAAAAGAAGAGACGACGACCAATTTTTTACTGAATCTTTATGTGAAGCAACCAGGAATCTGGATTTGGAACTAGAAGAACGTTCTGGAACCCACAGCCCCCTTCCTCTGGGCTGCTGCCTTCTTGACAGGCCAGGGGAGGTGGAGAAGGTGAGGTGGCATCTCGGCCATGAGTGTTGCATGCTGACAACTGCACTGTGTCCCTGCCACGGAGGTGGGAACTTAGGCTCTGAGTTTAACTCTGATTGCTCTTTTAGAGACCCTGGGTACATATTTGAATTTCTTTTGTTTCTTTGCACGCACACGGATGACAGATTAATCCAGAGGATTTATTTCCTTACATTTACACAATCCCAGTGAAATCAGAGCCTCAAGAAAATGAGTGTATTTTAAAATATTCAAGCAGCAGGCACAGTAGTGCATGCCTATGGTCCCAGTAACTCAGGAGGGGGAGGCAGGAGGATCACGAGCTCGAGGACAGAGGCGGCCTGCGCAAACTTAGCAAGACCCTGACTCAAAATTAAAACAAAAAATTAAAAAGGGGGTTGTGAGTGCAGCTCGGTGGTCAAGTGCTTTCCTGGCACACATGAGGCCCTGGGTTCAACTCTCAGTGCTGGGAAGACAAAACAAAATTCAAGCAAATGAGAACTAGAATCCCTGACCATGATTTTGGAGAACTTTTGGGCTATTTTCAGTGGAAATAGAAACTGCGCCCCTTCCTCCCTTTCTTCCCTCCCTCCCTCCATTTTTCCTCCTCCTTTCCTTCCTTTCGATTTCAGTGTTTGCCAATTGAATGTATAGCATTCTCTTTTTAAATTTTGTTTTTAATTTTTATTTTTTTCTGTATCGGGGTTGAACCTAGGCCCTTCCACATACTTTGCCCTACCATTTTTATTTTGTTTATTTATTTATTTTATGTTGAGACAAGGTCTCGCTAAGTTACGTAGGCTGCCTCTGGCCTCAAAATCTTGATCCCCCTGCCTCTACCTCCTGAGTCACTGGGATTACAGGTGTGAGCCACCATGCCTGGCATGTAGTTGGCATATTTTCTCACATCCCCAATGGCTCTGGGAGGAAGGACTTCCTGTGATGTCTCAGCACCACAGAGCCTCCCCCATGGCCTGCTCCCAGCATGTGTACTGAATGCACAAGTGAGGAGCGAGAAAGAAATGAGAGGTCCTTCAAGGGGTTCATGCCGCTGGCTGCTGCCATGTCCTGGCTACAGCAGATAGGGGATGGAAGCAATGATGCTTTTAAAAAATAATAAGAGAAAGAAAGGGGGGAGGAGGGAGAGAGGAAGGGAGGGAGGGAGGGAGGGAGGGAAGGAAGGAAGGAAGGAAGGAAGGAAGGAAGGAAGGGAAAGCAAGAGAGAGAGAGAGAGAGAAAGAAAAAGTCCCTGTGCTAAGCCTGTGCTTGAACACGGCCTTTCCAGGCGTTGAACTTCTCTTGGAGAAACTGCTGTGCAAATGCCAAAAATAATTACTCCCATCATTTGGGGTGCTAGATGGCCTCACGTGTGAAGTCGCTCTTTGTGGCACCCCAGCTACAGTCCCCGCCAAGAAAGCTTGCTGGGATGTGAACAGATTTTTTAATGGGGTTGCCCCCACCCTCCACTCCCTCACCGACAGCCTGGTCCACGTTATCTGCACAAAGTACCTTTGTCCCTGGATGCCAGGCAAAGCACAGCGATGGCAATGGCGGCTATTGTCTTGGTAGGGTGCCAAGGGTCCCTCTGCCTCCACTGCCTACCAGAGCTTCACCGTGTCCTTGTCCCTCACAGGTCTTGGCTGCCCGACGACGAGAGCGCCACCTGCACTGGGCGCGGCCACCATCCATGGCCCAGCTCCAGGCAACCAGGGTGATGCTGAGGAGAGGGAGCCGCACGCAGGCAGCCCTGAGGTGAGTGCAGGCTGGCCAGCCATGGCTGGCTGCGGCCCTGCGCCCTCAGGGGTGATTTGGCCCAATGACAAGTATTTTTAAATAATTTAATATTTCAGCCTGCATGGAAGGGTTATAGCACTTGACATAAAATGTTTGACTTTTTTTTAGTTGAAATTCAGAACTTAAGAAGCATCATGCTTGTGGCAAACCTCTCCAAATTAGCCCTTGTCACCTTTGTCCCGGTGGCACCCACTCCTCCCTACCTATAGTGGGCACTGAATGCCAGCTACTGGAGGGGCTTTCTATAAGTACTGACCAAAACAGCCTCTAGGTTTGGAATTCTAGGTTTCTGAGATAGTTTGTCTGGGAATTGCTGGTATTTGTCCCAGAATATTGCTGCTAAAGCGTGTAATGATGCCTCGTTACAGTGTGGAGCATAGTTGTTGTTGTTAGGTGCCATCAAGTTGTGTCTGACTCATAGCGACCCTCATAGGGTTTTCAATGACTGACTGCTTTGGGATTGTCCCCGGAGTGGATTGCCAAGTCCTTCTCCCATTTTTGCGGTGCTGGGAATCGAACCTGGGACCTCAGAGACCGCAAAGCGACACTCTACCGACTGAGCTAAATCCTAGCCCATGGAGCATGGTTAGCTCTCCCTTAAACATGAAGCCCATTCAAAAGCAAATGCTTTCCTACAGGGCAGTGGGTGTCAGACCCCATCTTTACAGGTGTGTGGCGGAGGAGTTCTGGGAAGAGGTAGCAGTCGCAACAGTTGTTAATTTCATCCAATCTCCTCATGAAAATAGAGGTATTGAGAGAGCACAGGCGAAGCCCAGAGAACACGTGGGCAGCAAACTAGATGACAGGCTGCCCCCCACACTCTGAACTACACAGGTGGAGGCAAACCACCATGGCCTGGAGCCCTGTGGCATCACCCCTCTGTAGGACACAGGGAGCTGTGGGGTACAGGGTGCACCTAGAACAGGGGGACCCAGAGCTCCCCCCGGGTCCTTGTGGGGAGTACAAGGCTTCCACCTGGGAGGAGTGGCCACTGTACTCCCAGGGGGGTGGAGAGGCCCAAAGGCCTGCAGCACAGAGCCAGCCTGAAGACCCTCTGCCCTGAGCAGGGGAAGGCAAGTCACCAGGACACAGCCTCCTGCTGGGGGGACACTAGCAGAGCCCACACCAAGGAGGATGCTGGCCGGAGAGAGCCACAGGACACAGCATAGCTAAAGTTTTTTGCATCTCACCTAACCAAGTCTGGGAAATCCCCCCCAAATGAAAAGAACTACTACAGACAATAAAAGAATTTAGTAGAGTAGCAGTTGTAAAATTAAAATGAAAAATACCAATATCCTTTGTATATACACAAGAAAGTTAGGTAAAAGATTTAATAGAAGACTCTATTCAACACAGCGAATAACAAATGAGATAAATATAAGATACACTTAGGTATAACATTTTTTTTTACAGCACTGGAGGCTGAACCCAGGGTCTCACACAAGCTTTGCAAGTGCTCTACCACTGAGCTGCACCCCCAGATCCTTTTTAATTTTTTTATCTTGAGACAGTGTCTCACTAAGTTGCGCAAGCTGCCTCTGCCCTTGAATTTGCAATCCTTCCGTTTCTGCCTCCTGAGTCGATGGTATTGCAGGTGTGTACCACAGAACCTGGCACACTTAGGTATACTCTTAAGGAGAAATGCACAAGACATAATATACAGCAACTATAAAACAGTCCTGGAAGACACAAATACAGACTTAAACAAATGGAACACACCAAGTTCTTTAATAGGAGGACACAATACCATGTTTTCCTACAGTTCTCTGTAAAACTAATTCATAAATTTAATACAATCACACTAACATGCCATTGGGTCCTGATCTATCTCTCTCTCTCTCTCTCTCTCTCTCTCTCTCTCTCTCTCTCTCTCTCCACCCCCCTTCTCTCACAAGTTCTGAGCAGTGATAAGGTTAATTTGAAAGAATAAAAAAGCATGCATAACCAGCCAGCAACATCTTGAAAAGGTAGAGCAAGGAGGTGGGGCTAGCTCTGCAGGATATTAAATTAAACTAAAAAAACCCTATATTAAAATGTGTTGGTTTTGGCACATGAATAACAGACCCATGAAACACACTGGGAAACCCAGAGACAGAGCCAACTACAAATGCCAAAGTTAGTATACAATAAAGGTGGCATCTCACCTTTGGGGGAAATAATGTTTTCAATAAGTAGAAGGGGGATAATTGAATATCTGTATGCAAAAATAAGATTGGATATTTTTGTCTCACAGTACATAAATTGCAAATGGATAAAAATTTAAATGTTAAGAAAATAAGTTCTGGAAGAATGCATGAGTAAGTTCCTTGAAGACCAGTAAGCAAAAAACTCTCTATGAATTAAAATCCAGAAACCAAAAAGGAAAACCCAAATAAATTTGATTACATAAAACTTAAAGGAAAGGGGAAAAGTTCCCATGGTGAAAGATCCCATATAGAGAGTAAGGCAATGACAAAATAGAGAAGCACATTTAGGAAAGACCAAGATTTAATATTCTTGATATGTGAAGAGATGTGAAAAAAGAGAAAGAGAAAAGGAAAAAACACCAGCAAATTCTTACAGCGAACACATGGACTGAGGAAGTAAACAGCTCAGAGAAAATGGAACTGCAAGGGGGGGTTTCTGCGTAGAGAATCACAGATTAAAAGTGTGAAAATCCGAAGAGAGGATGCTGCGTCTGCCAGCACAGCCTTGGCAATGCGGGCCTCTGCGTCGTCTGGTGGGACTGTAAGTGGTGCAGCCCGGGGGATCTGGAAACCTTTAGCACAAGACAGATGTGCTTGCCCCTCCCACAGCGCCCTCACTTCTAGGATCACCCTAAAGGCACAGGAGCTAAAACACGGGAACACTGGAGCAGGAGACAGCTCACCTGAGGCCCTCCGGTGGGTGTAGCCCACGCTCTCCCCAGGGGCAGGAACAGTGTAGCTATGCACAGCCATAAGAGAGCATGAGCAGTGTCTACCCCACCTTTAGGGAGAGCATTGGGGTCTCAGATGACAGGCGCCTGGTGGCCAGCACGTGGGTGGGGCACTGCCAGCTGCTGGAGGAAAGAGAATCTGAGAGCGTGCACAGGGCTCCGCCTACCCCAGGAAAGACCCAGCCAGCCTGGAAAATAGCCATGTACGACCTTGGAGGCCTGCTCCCTGTGAACAAGAAAGGAATGGGGTAAAAGTTGTGAAGCCCTTTCCACTAATGGGCTTGTTAGTGGACCTTTGCCATCTTCGTTCTCACGTGGATTCATTGTGGGATAAAGCACCTGAGGAAGTGTGCGACTTTTTCTTTTTTCTTTTTCCTTTTTTCTTCTGGTACTTGGGAGTTGAACCCAGGGCCTCATGCATGCTAGGCAAGTGCTCCACTCCTGGACTGCACACTCAGCTCATTTTTTATTTTTTATCTTGAGATAGGGTCTTGCTAAGTTACACAGGCTGCCTCCAACCTTGAACTCGGGATTCTCCTGCCTCTGCCTCCCAAATTGCTGGGATTACAGGTGTGTGCCACTGTTTCTGGCATGCTTGTCTAATTTTTTTCATTGCTGTTATCCTTTTTTTTTTTTTTTTAATTAGAAATTTTTAATGTACATCATAATGTGATTCATTTTGACATGCTTTTCGTTGTGACAATTTTCATATATGCAATTTGATAAGCATTATTCATATAGGTTACCCCTTACCCTCCTCTATGTTTCCCCCCTCCCCCCTTCCTATCTTAGTTTCCCATCCAAGTCTTCTCTATCTTTTACTATATAGTATTTTTCTATATGTCCTTG
>VMDO01038570.1:0-13367 GCA_007922755.1 Pedetes capensis
CATGTAGGCTTGAGAGAGAGTAGGAGACAGAGAGAAGGGAAGATTGCTCTGGGCTTCTCAGGATATCGGAACAATTGGGAAAGGACCAATCGAATGAGTAAATATTCACCATTAGAGTGGCAAAGGACAGTGTCTACACATTTTTTGGAGTTATGGATTTATTACCTCTCAGCTCCACACCAGCCTTAATCTCATGTCCTGACACTGGAGCTGGTTCTCTCTGGCATTCCTCCTTTGCCACACGTGATGTGTTAAGCTGTGTCAGTAGAGGAGAAGCAGGGATGTTGCTGGGGGAAAGGTCTCTTCTTCCCATGCCTGCAACACACAGTTGTTTTCTGAAGTGCTTGGTGTTCAGCAGTAGGTGCCACCTGCAGTTATCCAGCTCCCCCTGTGCTCTTTCTCGTGGCTGTGCAGTAACTTCCAAGCACTTGGAGGGAGGACTTCTGGTTAGCTTTGCCACTGAGCCCTTTCCAGTAATGTTTGCTCTTTCATCGTGGGAAGTGGCTGCTCCCTTCCTGCTCTCCTGTTCAAATTACTTGCACAGGTTAATTTCTCGGTTCAGATTACTGCATGCAATCTCATGATTGGACCCTAATGGTTTTTCTCCATCATGCTGAAGTCAACAAAAGTGACTTTTAGTTTTAAAAGATCTAGGGTTTCTTCTGGGAGAAGGACTGGGCAACGCACTCCCAAAACTCAATCCACCATTGAAAACCCTATGAATTGCAGAGAAGCACTGACAATAATGTTTCACCTGTTGTACATAGGGTCACTGTGAGTCGGATATTGACTTGATGGTACCTAATAACAACAGCAAGGGTTTCTTAAATTTTTTTCCATTTCCTTTAGGGTGATTATTAGGCTAGTTCTATGAAGGGGTTATGGGATTACTAAGTGTATCCAGGTCTGGAATTTAGCTCAGTTGGTAGAGTGCTGCGCTGTAGTCTCTGAGGTCCTGAGTTCAATTCCCAGCACTGCAAGATGGGAATTGACTGTGGATGTGGAAGCACTGTGGATGGGAGAAAGACCTGGCAATCCACTCCCAAGGCAATTCCGAAACAGCCATTGAAAACTCTATGTGGGTCGCTTTGAGTTGGATACCTACTGGATGGCACCTAACAACAAGTGTATCTATCTCTTTAGCTCCTACCATGGAATGTAGTGCATTGGAAAAGCCACTTGCCTCATTGTTAACAGTTGCATTGACCTTTAAGATTCTTACACATTAAACTTGGGCCATTTCATCCTTTATGCCTCACTTTGTTTACTAAGCCATTCTAAGTGTTTTGGGATATAACAAAAATAATGTGGACTTTATTATCAACTAGACCTTGATTTTAATTCAGGTGCAAATGATATATCAGTTCTAATTCTAATTGCATAACACACAAACATAAACTCCTTTTATTTTCTAAATCTATGTTCTCCCAAGAAAAATCCATTATGCATCTTTGAGCTCATTTTCTTTGTCTATAAAATAGGAAATAAAATACAAAACTGTCAATTTACTATAAGGTTAAGCATGTTGTAATAAGGGATCCGTGACAGTATGTAGGGCAGCATGTCCTCAGCATCAGTAACTGCCACCTATTAAGGACCTGTTATGCACTCTTTTATAGCCTTAGTAAATGACATCATTTTCTGTTTTTAAGTAATTTAAAATCCTTTGCTCTTTATCTTTTAAAAATACGACATAATAATGATGATAAATCATTGTTTCTTATATCAGAAAACTTTGACATCATCACCAAGATTTCTATGAGTAGAGAATATCAATATCTTTTGTATAAATGTGGATGTCTGCTACAGTTTTACTTTTTTAAAAATTAAGTGTTTTGAGTTACTTGTTTT
Source organism: Pedetes capensis (assembly GCA_007922755.1). NCBI lineage: Eukaryota > Metazoa > Chordata > Mammalia > Rodentia > Pedetidae > Pedetes > Pedetes capensis. The sequence goes on from VMDO01038570.1 coordinate 1,852, forward strand.
AAGTTACTGCAGTTGTTTTAAGAAGTAGTATGGAGCAATCGCATGTCACTTTCACTGAATTTTCCTCACTGGTAAGATCTTGCAAAATTACAGTATAATACCCCCATGGGGAAATTAACATATTGATACAATGCACCCATCTATTCAGATTTTACCTTTTCCATGCAAGCGCTCGCTCTCGCCCTCGCCCCCTCTCTCTCTCTCACTCTCTCTCCCTCCCTCCTCTCTCTCTTTCTCTCTCTCTGTGCACTTTTGGTTCAAATAAAATGTAGTACGTTTGAAAGTGTGGAAGTGGATATATCTACCATACTTTTCTACAAGGCTCCCTATTGCTGCCCTTTTATAATCATGCTCCCTGATGTTTGTATTTCTTTCTTTCTTTTTCTTTTGCCATACTGGGGGTTGACCCTAGGGCCTCAGGCTTACATGCTTTGCAAGTGCCAGACCAGTGAGCTGCACACCCTGCCTGTTTTATGTTTTTTTCTTTTTTGCTTTTTGAGACAGAATCTTGCTAAAATTATGCAGACTGCCTCTGGTCTCGAACTTGCAATCCTTCTGCCTCTGCCTCCCAAGTCACTGGGGTTACAGGAATGTGCCACCTTGCTTGGCTTGATGTTCATGTTTCTAAATCCACAAGACCCCTAGTTTGTTCTGTCTCTATATTGTCATTTTAAGAATGTTATATAAGTAGAATCATGGAAACGCTTTAAGATTGGCTTGCTTCTGCCATTATCTTTCTCTAGAGATACATCTACATTGCTGCATGTGCTAATACTGTTTCTTTTATTATTGAGTATTCCATGTGTGGGACTCAGAGTGCTGTTCTGTGCTGAGGCCCTGGGTTTGATCCCCATCACTGCAAAAAATGGGAGAAAGACTTGGCAGTCTACTCTTGTAGCAGTCCTGAAGCAATCAGACACTGCAAACCCTATGGACAGCAGAGAAACACTGACATAGTTTCAGACAAGGCAGTGTCGGGGAGTGTTTCATTTGCTATACATCGGGTCACTATGGGTTGGATGAATTGATGGCACCTAACAACAAGAAGTGTGTGATGTATCCCAGTTTGTCTTGCCATTTACATGTTGAAGCACATCTGGGTTGTTTTCAGTTTGAGGCAACTACAGAGAAAACTTCCATAAACATTCTTGTACAAGTCTCTGTATGAGCATATTTTCATTTCTCTGGGATAAGTGCCCAAGGGTACATTCATTGTGCTGTATAGTAGTTGCACATTTAATTTTCTGGGACACTGCCACACTGTTTTACCAAGTGGCTTTACCATATTATATTCCCAACCAGTAATATATGAATCATCCAGTTTCTCTTTCTTCGTCTGAATTTGATGTAAAATAAAATCGCAATGCTTTCCTTTGGCCCGTTTTATAGGTACGTATTGACATTGTGACTTTAATTTCACTTACCTCAGTGACTACAGATTTTCGAATGTCTTTTGTGTGCTTATTTGCCAATTCTGTATCCTTTGTTCGCTTTTTAAAAGAAATTTCCTGAGTATAATATTTCTTGTCATTTTCTTGAGATTTTTTTGAAAATAACTAGGAAAAAACTGGCCCACTTTTAGGTTTCCCTCCTCACTGTTTGCTGCAGCAATTATTTCTGGGTGTCCAAACTCAGGCTGTTTTGCCAAAAGGTACCTCATCTGTCCAAATTTATCTCGGGTACTTTCAACATTGTTTCCCCTTGCATTAAAGATAACCAAAATAAACAAGGTTACCCAACTCAAGCCCAAACAAAAAAATGCTCTGGACCACAGCACTGATTAAAAATGCATCTGTCCTCCAACCTGCATTTCAAGTGTTAAATTCTTATGGGATATTTTTGACAATGCCTTTTAAACACCATTAGTATAAAAGATTTCTATTAGGAAGAGGCACATTGATGTAAATATTAGTAGAGAAAAGTTGGAGAAGACCTGTTCAAAATTTTGTCTCTCTCATTATAAAGAGAAGGTAGGTAGTGCTTATTAGGTGCTGTTGAGTCAGTGTCCTTTGTACAACAGGTAAAACACTATTGTCAGTGCTTCTCTGGTATTCATAAGGTTTTCAATGGCAGGTTGATTTTTGGGAGTGGGTTGCCGGGTCCTTCTCCCAAAAAAAGGTAGTAGGCACATAGAATTATAATACAAATAGAAGAGTAAAATTTTAAAGGTGATGGAGATCTAAGAATAACAAAAAGCATTTTATGGAATGTCGCAATTTTGGGGACAAATGCTTGGAAATAGGGATGTGTCTGTCAGCTGCTCAGGACGGGAACCTCAGGGTCTTCTTTGATTCTGTTTGCCCTACCCTGCATATCCAGTCTTCACCAGACCAGTCCAGTCTATTAAAGCTCTGGAATACCTCTGGAAGTACATCTCTGTCTCCCTGCCTTAAATACTGTAACTATAGCCTAACGTAGCCTAAGCTACCAGTTTCCCTTGACTCCTGGAGTGGCCTCCTAACTGTTCTAATTACTTCTCTCTTTTTTTTTTTTTTTTTCCCTGAGACAGAGTCTAGTTATGTTGCCCAGGCTGGCCTCAACCTCCTGGACTCAGGCGGCCCTCCTGCCTCTCAAGAAGCTAAGACCTCAGGTGCTCACCACCATACCCAGCAAGAATGATTTTTTTAAAAAAATAGTTTGAGAAAACTATTTATTTTAACTGACAAATAATATGTACATCTGTTTATGGGGTACAATGTAATGCTTTGACATATATTTACAATGTGGACTGATAAAATCAGGCTAGTGAACAAATCTCTCATCTCACATACTTCTTGGGTGAAAATGTTTTAAATCTACTCTATTACCAGTTTTGAAGTATACATCATTATTATAGTCGGTGTTCTGCGCAATCGATCACTACAGCATTTCCCCTTATCTAGGGGAAACTTTGCTCTCTTTGACCCCTACCTTCCTAACTCATCCCTTCCCAGCCCTGGCAGCTGCCATTCTGCTCTCTGCTTCTGATCCTTTTGAAATTCCATATATAAGTCAGGACATGCAGTATTTGTCTTTCTGGGTTTGGCTTATTTTACTTAGTGTAATATCCTTAAGATTCATCTGTGTCTTTGGGCATGGCAGGATTTTCTTCTTTTTTAAGGCTGAATATATCTGTAGTGTATATACACCACGTTTCTTTATCCATTCATCTGGGGAGCAAGCTTAGGTCCCTTCTATCTCTTGGCTAATGTAAATAATGCCTCTTGGAACATGGGAGTACAGGTATCTGTTTAAGATCCTGATTTTATTACTTTTGTATATATGCTCAAAAGTGAGATTGGTGGATCATATCACAGTTTTATTTTTAAGTTTTTGAAGAAACTCCTTGCAATTTTCCATAACAGCTGTACTAATTTATGTTCTCCTAGCTCAGTTGGTAGAGTGCTGCTCTGTGCTCCCTGAGGCTCTGGGTTTGATCTGCAGCATTGCAAAAATGGGAGAAGGATCTGGCAGCCCATTTCCGAAACAATTGCCAATTAGCAGAGCAGCACTGACATAGTGCTGGGCATGGCACAGTGTCTGGGAATGTTTTGTTCTGTTGTACATAGGGTAACCCTGAGTTGACCCTGACTTGATGGCACCTAACAACTAATAAACAGTGCACAAAAGTTTCCTTTTCTCCACATCCTAAAACCAGTACTTGATATGCATTTTTTTTATAATAGCCTTTCTAACTACAGTGAGGGGATAGCTCATTGTGTTTAAATTCAAATTTCCCTGGTAATTAAAGAAGTTGAACTTTTTTTTCCAAGTACTTGTCGGCCATTTGTATGTCTTCTTCTGAGAACTGTTTATTCAAGTCCTTTTCCAATTTTTTAATCAGGCTATTTGTTTTCTTAATGTTTAGTTCATCATATATTTTGGATATTAACCTGTTATCAGATGTGTGCTTTGTAAATACTTTCTCATCTTCTTTAGATTGACTCTTTAAACTGTTAATTGTCTCTTTTGTTTATGCAAAAACTTTGTAGTTTCATAGGATCTTATTTGCCAATTTTGCTTTTGTTGACTGTGCATTTAAGGAAAACATGGAAATCTTTGCCCAGACCAGTATTGTGGAGCATTTCTCTCAATTTTTCTTTTAGTAGTTTTGCAGTTTAAGGCCTTACCTTTAAATATTTAACCCATTTTGAGTTGATTCTTATATAAAGGGTGAGTTAGGGCCCCTTTCCATTTTTATGTTTGTGGATATCCAGTTTTCTTAACACCATTTTTTGAAGACTCTCCTTTGTTCATTGTGCTTTCCCGGCACATTTGAAAAAAAAATCAACTGGCTACATATTTTGAGTTTATTTCTGCCTCATCTGTCCTGTTCCATGAATCAAATATGTCTGTCTGTATGCCAGTACCAAGCTGTTTTGGTTACTCTAGCTGTCTTATTTTTATTTTTTGGTGCTAGAGGTTGAATACAGGTCCTCATATATTCCAGGCAAGTGCTGTACCATTGAACTGTATCCCCACTCTCCTCCCCTTTAAGAAAAAATTTTTTTTGAAACAGCTTTTTTATGGAGTTTGAAGTCAGGTACTATGATACCTCTACCTTTATTTCTTTTGCTTAAGATTACTTCGACTGTTGAAGATATTTTTGGTTCCATATGACCTTTATCATTGTTTTTTCTTTTCCATGAAAAATGGCATTGAGATTTGGATAGTGACTATTTTGTGTCAGTATATCACTTTGGTATGGACATTTTAGCAATGCTAATTTGTCCAATCCATGAACATAGGATTTCTTTCTCTTTATGCTGTCTACAATTTCTTTCATCAATGTTGTGTAGTTTTCAGCATATAGATCTTTGTCCTCTTTGTTTAAATTTACTCCTATCTTTTATTGTTTGGTGGTGTTATGAATGTGATTGACTTCTGAGTTTCTTTTTTAGGTAGTTGGTTGTTGATGTAAAGAAATGCTCCTAAATTTTCCATGTTGTTTTTGTACTGTGCAACTTTATAGAACTTATCAGTTCTAGCAGGTTTTAGTGGATTATTTAAAGTCTTCTCTATATACATATATAAGGTCATATGATCAGCAGATAATTTCACTTCTTCCTTTCCTATTTGAATACCTTTCATTTAATTTTTTCGTCTTGTTGCTTTGGCTAGGATTTCCCATGTTATGTTAAAGAGAAGCGGTGAGAGTGGACATTTATGTATTCATTGCTCAACGCTCTGAGGAAAACCTTTAAACTTTTCACCATTGAGTTTAAATAATGTTAGCTGAGGGCTTTTCATATATGATCTTTCTGTGTTGAGGCCCATTCCCCCTATTCCTAATTTGTTGAGAGTTTTTTTTTTCATGAGTGGATTTTGAATGTTACCAACTATGTTTTATGCATCTATTGAGATGGTCATATGATTTTTGTCCTTTATTTTGTTAATATTGGGTATCACATTCACTGATTAGCATATGTTGAACCATTCTTGCACCCCAGGAGTAAGTTCCGCTTGATCATGGTGAATGATCCTTTTAATATGTAGTTGGATTCGGCTTGCTGGCTTTTTGTTGAGGATATTTGCATTTATATTCATTGGGGGATATTGGCCCATAATTTTCTCTTAGTGTCTTGGAAGAATGATCTTTATTGCATAAATTAGAATATGACATTTTTCAAATTAAAACCCTTAAAGTCTTCTCTTTATATTGAAACTCTTTACTGTTGTTGTTGTTATTGCTGTTGTTAGGTGCTGTCAAGTCGGTGTCTGATTCATAGTGACTGTAGGTACAAGAGGTGAAACTGTATTGCTAGTGCTTTTCTGCTATTCCTAGGGTTTTGGGTTTATTTTTTGGAGTAGGTTGCCATGTCCTTCTCCCAAGCCCACATTGTCTGGTGTTCCCAGGCAGTCTCCCATCCAAGCACTAACCAGGCCCAACTCTGCTTAGCTTTGGAGATCTGATGAGATTAGATGCCAGGGTGGAAGGGCTGCAGGCTTTCTTTACTATGATCTGCATAATCTGTTTTTGACTACTTCTCAAGTTTATCTTCTATAAGTATTGTCTGATTGGATTAAACTCTGAAGCAATTGGCCTTTCAAACATTATTTTAAAAGGGAAATTTTCTCATGATATGATGAATTATACTTTAAGGATTAAGATTAATGTGTCTCAAAGAATGCCCAGAGATAGCCTGAATGCTATAAACCCTTCTGTGTTCCACAAACTGAGATGTATGGTACTTAGTAAAGGCTTCATTTACCTCCTTTGAACTCTTCACTTTATCACTTGCTTCATAGGATTTTTACTCAGCCTTCTGAAGCCCCACTATCACTTGTTGGGTAATTACTTATTACTTCAATGCTGAATCAAGGTATTCCTGTTTTTCTAGAAACACTATTCTCAGTTCATCTTCCCTTTTTCTATTCATAGCATTTACATAGTTTCCCTAATTTTCCCCATTAAGCAGGAAAAAAATTAGCTTATAATTATGCTCACATAGAAAAACAGCATAGTTACATTATAGGGTGATAATATGTGAAATTCTTGAGTTAGCTGATAGCTAAAATATTTAAACATTTATTAGTTTCTAATTAGGTTGCAGTCTGCAGCCATAGCATCCTAGCATCCAATCCCACTTGATCTCAGAAACTAAGCAGGGTTGGCCTGGTTAGTACTTGGATGGGAGAGCACCTGGGAATACCAGGTGCTGCATGCTAGGGAGAAGGACCTGGCAACCTACTGCCCAAATAATCCACCATTGAAAACCCTATGAATAGCAGAGAAGCACTGGCAATATGCTGGGCAATGGCACAGTGTCAGTGTTTCATTCTGTTGTACATAGGGTCACTATGAGCTAAACCTGACTTGTTGACACCTAATGACAATAACAATTATGTGGCATGAAGTTCTAACTGCTAAAACTAACCAACAGAAAACTTAGTTTACAGCTTACAATTACCTTTTAGATTTAATGATCATTGTTTAAGAGAATAGATATGTTTGCTAGAAACTCTCAGTAAATTCTGTTAAAATATTTTTATAAAGACTTCACAGATACTAGGAAAGGTAGTGATATAAGCTGATTAATTAATATTTCCTTCTATCTCTATCAAATAAATACCCCGGTTTTGTGTCACAAAGGATCTGGCTTTGATGTGCTTTCACTTTTAATGTATAGAACAAGGAATCTCTCACTTGAAGTACACTTTTCATATGAGTGTTGTAGCATCTGTTACCGCTGATCAATAAAAGGTTAGAAGTAATTTTAGTGCCAAAAGAAGAGGAAAAAGAGGCACAATGGCTTTAAATCTCTCCATAGTCATCTACTACTACTACTATTGCTACTACTATTATTACTACTACTACTATTATTTATCTTTCTTTGCAGTACTAGGGGATTGAACCCAGGAGCTTGCACATACTTTGCAAGTGCTGTATCACTGAGCTGCACTCCCACCCCTGTTTTATTTTTTATCTTGAGACATGGTCTCCCTAAGTTACACAGGCTGCCTCTGGCCTTAAACTTTTGATCCTCCTGCCTCTGCCTCGCAAGTTGCTGAGATTACAGGCATGCACCATTGTACATGGTTCCTCTCTAGTCTTCTACATTTATTATGTAATAGTTTCATCAACAAACAACTTTTATTTTAAATGTTTACTTAAACACTAGATCACCCATAATCATTACTCTTTTCTTCTGCTGCACTTACTCTTAGTAGGTCTAGCTGTCTTATTATTTTGCAAATTCATAGAGAACTGCCACATCTCATTATTTTGTCCCTGACATTTTATTGATGTTTTTACATTATGGAGTAAATTGATCAGATAGAAATTGACACTTTTAATGCTTACTATCCATGGTGGCAGAGACACAATGTGAACTACCTGGCAGAGCCCAAAGAGTAGTCATAAGGACCTGACTTTGACATTTATCACAAGTGTTGGTAGTTTAGTTACAGGGTCTTAAATAGGAAGTGCAAAGAGAAATGCTATGGGATCATGCTAGAAGAGGACCCAGGATATCAGAGCATACACAGTGTATGAGCTCTCTTACTGAATATTTGTTGTTTTTGTTGTTAGGTGCCATCGAGTCATTGTCTGACTCATACTAACCCTGTGTTCAACAGGCAAAGCAGTATTGTTAGTGTTTCTCTGCTATTCATAGGGTTTTCAATGGCAGATTATTTTTTGGGAGTGGGTTGCCAGGTTCTTCTCCCAAGCCTATGGCACCTGGTGTTCCCAGGCAGTCTCCCATCCAAGTATTAACCAGGCATGACCCTGCTTAGCTTCTGAGATCTGACAGAATTGGATGCCACAGTGGTATGACTGCAGGCACTGAATATTTGTTGTGTTGTTGTTAGGTGCCATCAAGTCATGTCCAACCCATAGCGACCCTCACAGGGTTTTCAATGGCTGATTGTTTCAGGATTGCTTTGGGAGTGGATTGCCATGTCCTTCTCCCATACTGAATGGGAGTCTAAAATAGAGATTGCATTGGTATGTGTGAAGAAGAATAGATAAAAAGCAATTTAGCTAGGACCTAATTGCTTTGTTAATATACCTGACTTTGGTAGCTAGGTAGAATATAGCTTTCTGGTGATAGTCTTGATTTTAAATTGGAAAGTTTAGAGAACAACAATGAGTAATAGGCCTTACATCTAGATATTGTGGGACCCTGGCAGCCTGCTTACAAACAAGTGGTCCTTCATGTACTCCAATGCTTTTTAACTGGAAGTGATTTTTCCTATCAGTGAACAATGGCATTTGCAGATATGTTTGGTTTTTACAGGTGGGAAGTGCTATTGGCATGTAATGGATAGAGGCCAGGGATACTACTGAATGTCCAGCAATATCAAGACAGCCACTCACAACAAATACCCCAAATGTGAATTATGTCAAGTTTGAAAGACCCTATATTACAGCAACAATAGCAGAGATTTCTTTTTGCATTATCTTTATTCACTGTAGTTTGAGTTTATATGTTTGCCATGTACCCATATGGAGTAGTCAATCTATGGTAAAAATTTATCAGTTGAGAGTTCATGCAACCTTATTCCTAACAATTCACATTTGGATAAACATGCATATATCAGCTTCACATGTGCAAGTCCATTTTTTTTTGTGCTACTTAGCAGTTTTTATACATGTGATTTACCCATTTTCTTGAAAAAAATATTTATATCACATTAGGATAAATAGAAATTTTGATGTTTGGGAGTTTACTTAATATTTCTTGGTAATGAGGCATTAGGTGACATTCAGTGCTATGGAGGTATTTGATTATATACTTTATAAATAGTATCAAGGATGACTAAATGTCATGCTTTATAGTGTATTACTAGAGGAAGAGGAAATAGAAGGTGGCAGAGAGAAAGGATAATAGAATTTGCACAGTAATATTTACTAAAAAGTAATAAAAATCTTCATTATATGGCATGAACCAGGCCTTTCAGGCCAGCATTGCTCTAAGCAAGTAGGTGCTCAATATAAATACCATTTTATTTTTATTTGAAATAAGGATCATTCTTTCCTACTGATTTGACTAAAATTTAGAGTGTTCCACTTACTATCTGAAGAATATTACAAATAATGTGAGCTTTCCTAATAATTGCACATAAATAGACTATAAATAAAACTTTCAATATAAATCTCTGAAAGTTCTCTAAACAGCGGTTAATTTTGTATGCATTTTAGTACTCCTTGGAGCAAAATAAATTGTTATTTCTCAAGGAAAGCATATATATCCGTGAAACACCTTGAATAAAAGTTTTCCACATGAAATAAAGTCTTCAAAGGCAAGGGGAAATCACACTAACCCACTTCTATTAATCCTGTCTATGAACTAAGTGTTTGGACCATAATCAAGGCTTTCCTGCTTATCACAGACAAGCTACCTCCTCTTAAGGGCAATCATCATAGGTAATCATAGGCAAGCTACCTCCACTTAAGGCCTTATTCTAACACAGATGTGAAGATTTGATATCTCTGTGAAGTAGAAATTAATATTTGTGTTATTTAGGTCTCTTTCTTGCTTTAAATTATAGAGAACTCAAGTTAAACTTGCCTGAGCCCAGAAGTAGAATTTATTAGGTCATATAATTGAAAAAGCTGATGGCCGATGTTAGCTATGGCACTGGGAGCTCAGTGTCATTTCTTGTCTCCTAGCTTTACCTTCATCATATTGGCTTCTTTCTCAGGGTCAATATGATAACACTCCATAGATCCACGTTTCCAGTCTCTCATGTTTCAAGATAACAGAAAAGAAAACCTACAAATTTTCTTTAGGTCTCATTATTTTTGACTGAGTCACCACTCTCTCTCTCTCTCTGAATAAGTCACACTGGCAGGAGATTATAATTGTGTGGATTGAGTCATATGTTAAACCTGGATTTGAGTGGATTTAGTGTCACTTGTGGGCTGAGAGCACAAGAATAGAGTTCTCTCTATGAAAACTAAGTTAGGTACAAAATCAGTCTTTGTCATAACTCTGTCCCTTCTCAGGAAGCACCACCATAACCAATTTCTCATGCTTTATATATTATTTTTGTGATTCTGGAGATTGAACACAAGGCCTTATGCATGGTTGACAAGTATGCTACCATTGATCTAGGCCCCTAGGCCACACTTATAATTCTATCCACACTTATAATTCTGTACACATAAAATAATACCATATATATATATATATATATATATATATTTCAGTTATGAATTTCAACTTCAGTTATCCAAGTGCCCTCAATGACAACCAAAATTTGGTGAGAAGAGTGGGATGTGGAAGGAAGGTAGTTGAGTCCTTCACAACTATGAAAGCTAGGATAAAAACGCGCAAGTTACAACCAATATATCTCCAATGTGAAGATTTACAAAGTAAAGCAAATCTAAAATTACATGGAAAGGGGAAAGGAAAAAAAATACAAACAGAAAACAAAAACATCTGGCACTTCCAGAGGAAGATAATGCTGAGACTAAGGGGCAGGAACTTTGGAGGACAAAAGGAGAGGGCTGTGGTTAAAGGACAAGTTTTATATATCTTATTTTTTTTCTACTTGCTTTTATCATTGACCAATATACTTTGCACCACCCATTTATGAAAATCTCAAAGGAAGGTCCTATAACTTTTAAAGAACAGAAATAATCTTAGTCATCGTGTTGTTTATGAGGTACTTAAGAAATACAAAAAATGAACCCCCACATGTTCTTAAGGATAATAGTTCATCAAATAAAACCTTCAATACATTTTGGAGTTTTCAACACAGGCAAAAATACTAGTAGGAAAATTGAACGTTTTTAAGCAAGAAGTGTTTTGAAAAGACTCCATTGTTTTAGAACTTCTTCCTCATGTGAAATATTGCTTTATATATCTAGTGATGAAAATAGTTTAGGAACATGCATCTTCTGCTCAAAATAGGTTAAAGACTTAGATGTAAGACCTGAAACTGTAAAAATTCTAAATTAAATCATAGGGGAAAATCTTCACATTAGTTTTGACAGTTGATTTCATGGATATGACTCCAAAAGCAAAGTCAATAGAAGCAAAAATAGACAAGTGGGACTATCTAAATTTTAAGTTTCTGCACAGCAA
>VMDO01038571.1:0-13371 GCA_007922755.1 Pedetes capensis
GGTTTACATGAGCTATTTATTATGTTCCAACTGGATGAAACTTTTAAAAAATTAATGACAGACATCAAACTACATATCCAAAAACCTTAGAAAACACTAAGCACATTTTTGTCAGATACATGCACGATATTCAAATATGTTTCCCTCTAGCTTGCCTGTATATTCTCCCTGGGGTGTCATAGGCACAATAATACTTTTAGTTTTTCAGAAGTTTCCAAGTTGTAAATGGTTTTGGTAATACCCCAATGTCAAAAGATATCTTTTTAGCAAAAGATAATAATTTATGTTTCCTTATAAAAATGTTATGGTTTTGTATTTTACATTTGCATCTATGATCTATTTTAAATTAATATTTGTATATGAGATATGGATCAAGGTTCATATTTTTGCATATGGGTTCCAATTGTTTGAATATACCTTTTTAAAACAGCCTATCATTTTCTAATGGTTTTTCTCCAAACAATTCTCACAATCACCTGACTACATGTCAATGGGTCAGTTTTCTAATTCCCCACACTGTTTGGGTGGTCTATTTCCTGCATCATAACCATAGTAACTTGAATTCTGGAGCTTTGTGTTGTCTTGAAATTGGGTAGCAACATTCCTCCAAATTTATTTTTTAAAAAGATTGTCTTAGCTACTTTAATATATTAGTACCTTTTCATTCCATATATATTTTAGAATCAAACTGCTTTATTTTTATTTCAATTTTTTAAATATTCCATTTAAATTATCCACCATTTTTGACTGTACTTCTGTCTGCAGACTTTTAAAGTAGATGCTAATCAGATTACCAGGTACATACATAACTTTTCACAATCTATCTCTTCAAATAAAATGTAGAAACTTTGTCACTACATGACTAAGTTTGGTATTTCTTCTTTAAGTTGTAATTGTCTATTTTATCTACATACATTGAAAGAAATGTTAAAATTTGCCTGAGCCCAGAAGCTCAGGGCTGTAATCCCAGCGAATTGGGAGGTGGAGGCAGGAGAATGTCAGGTTCAAGGCCAGAGGTAGCCTGCATAATTTAGTGAGAACCTCAAGATAAAAAATAAAAAATGGGTTGGGAGTGCATCCCAGTGACAGAGCACTTGCAAAGTATGTGTGAGGCCATGAGTTCAGCTCTCAAATACAAGTAAAAAATATTAAAATTTGTTCTAGCAAATATCAGGTTTTTCTCTGGTACTGAGGTTTGAACTCAGGGCCTTGTGCTTTCATGCTTTGCAAGTGCTAGACCACTGAACTGCACCTTGAGCACATTTTTGTTGTTGTTGTTGTTGTTGTTGTTGTTTGTTTACTTTTTGACTTTTAGAGATAGGGTCTCCATAAGTGACACATACTGCCTCTGGTCTTGAACTTGGAATCCTCCTGCCTCCACCTCCTGAGTTGCTGGGATTACAGTGTGAGTTGCCACGTCCAGCTATATCAACTATTTTTAAAGAACTCAAGGAGAAAGTGGTTTTTAAAATATTTACACAGATATTTACAATTTCTGATAGTGTCCACTTCTGTTATTCCAAATTCCTTTTGGTATCATGTTTTGTGTTCGGAAGATTCCTCTTTAGGAATTATATCAGTTCTGCAGGTAAGGAATTCTCTTAGTAATGTTTACCTGAAAATGCCCTAATTTCCATGGCATTCTTTTTTTTTTCTGTTACATTTTTTCTTTTTTTTATTGGAAATTTTTAATGTACACCTTGATGTGATTCATTCTGACCTGCTTTTCTTTGTGACATTTCCATATATGCATTTTGATGTACATTACTTATATAGGTTCCCCCTTACCCTCTTGTAGACTTCCGCCCCATCCCACCCTCCACATCTAAATCTTCTCTATCATTTACTTGGTAATATTTTTCCATATGTCCTTGGGTTCCAGTTCTGTTTAAGATAGAAACTTTTCCTCTAGTGAACTTTGTTTTTATCTTGTCAGAACAATTGCATGCATTTTCTAGACCATTTATATTAACACCATTCTTAGCTTTTTTTTCATTTTATTTTGATCTGACCTTTGAATAGGATTTTTCCTTCTTATAATTTTGATTCAGCTCCCACATATGAGTGAGAACATGTGGTGTTTTGCCGCAGTCCCATGACTACAGCCTAAGGATCCAGGGTTTCCCAAAGGTGGGTGAGGAGTCGGTGGCGGTGGGTAACACAAGCACAGCAGCTCGGAGGCAGTGTGGATCTGTTCCACTTATTGTTTGGATAGCTCATTTTTTATACAGTCTTTTTAGGCTTAGGTCATGCAAGTAGTAAGAATACATGCAGTTTTACACACACCTAATAGTCATAATAGCCCATGGTTTAAAGCATAAACTTTACTGTTTTAGGTAACAAGCACCTGGAAAGTCTGTCTCTTCCCAGGCTTTTCATAAATGATAAGCTATAATAGGGTATTTTGGACTCTATCCTTATTTATCATTTTAACCCCTGATATGTTTCTATGTAAGGCAGTGGAGGGTCAGGCTGACCAGAACAATAGCTTCTACTCTCATTCTCTAGCTGGGAACCAAGGTCTGCCTTTAGATAGATAAGCACCTCTCTATTTTGTGTATTTACTCTTTTCCCCAGCTGGGAGCCATAAATTGTCAAGGAGACTTTTCTACTGAAGGAACAGGCCTGTGTCTTCTTTTAATTGCTCTATACTTTCTTTGTAAACCTTAGCTATCATAAATTGGGCCACTTCAATCCAATTAGGGGCTAACAATTCAGCCTGTTGCAGCTGAAGCATAAATCATTTAATGTTTGAGTTCCAGGGTAGAAGTTGCTGGTCAGCTTTAACTAAAATATTGTCCACATAACCTTTACAATTGGAGGTCATTACTTCTAACTCATTTACAAATTCCCTGAGTCGCGTCATTCTTTCAGCATTTGTTTCATTAGAATTTAATACAATATTAGTTATGAATATTAGTCCTAAACATAAAGTAATCATAATGATTAGAAGCAGTAATCCTGTTCTTAGAAAGCAAAAAGCACATTTTCCTTTTCTTCATCCCCATCTATTTCTTGGAAGATGAGTTCCTTGAACCCCTCTTCCCCATATCCGGACCTTGTCAAACAATATGGTTAGAAATGGCTGTGGCAGGGTTTCTCTTTCTGAGCTTGTGTTCATTCACTTAAAATAATTTTCTCTAATTCCATCCATTTTGCTGCGAATGTCCTTATTTCATGTTTCTTGATTGCTGAGTAGCATTCCATTGTGTATATGTACCATAGTTTTTTTATCCATTCTTCTGTTGAAGGGCACTTTGGTTGATTCCATACCCTTGCTATTGTGTAAAGTGCTGCATTGAACATGGAGGTGCAGGTGTCTCAGTGGTATGATGACCCATCTCCCTTTGGGTAAATTCCCAGTAGTGTTATAGCTGGGTCATAGGGTAGATCTATTTTCAGTTTTTTAGGATACCTCCATATTGATTTCCACAGTGGTTTGACCAATTTACAGCTCCACCAACAAGTTAAGAGTGTTCCCTTTTCTCCACAACCTCACCAGCATTTGTTGTTATTTGTTTTACCTATCTTGGCCATTCTTACTGGTGTAAGGTGAAATCTCAGAGTTGTTTTAATTTGCATTTCCCTAATGGCTAGGGATACTAAGCATTTTTTCATGTGTTTCATGACTTTATGGACCTCTTCATTTGAGAACTGTCTACTCAGTTCCTTTGCCCATTTATGTATTGGGTTATTTGTTTTTTTGGGAGTTTTTTTCTTGAGTTCTTTGTAAATTCTAGTAATTAGACCTTTATCTGATGTATAAAATGTGAAGATTTTTTTCCCATTCCGTGGGGGTTTCCTTGACTCTGTTAATTGTTTCTTTTGCTGTGCAGAAGCTTCTTAATTTCATGTGATCCCATTTATCTATTCTTGTTGCAATTTCCTGAGCAATTGGAGTCCTACTGAGGAAATACTTTCCTATGCCTGTATGGTGGAGTGTATTACCTATCTTGCCTTCTATAAGTTTTAAAGTTTCTGGTTTTATGTTGATATCTTTTATCCATTTTGAGTTAACTCTCATGTATATTGAGAGATGGGGGTCCGCTTTCAGTTTTTTCTGCATGTGGATGACCATGTTTCCCAGCACCATTTGTTGAAAAGGCTATCTTTTTTCCAGTTTACTTGCTTTGCTCCTTTGTTGAAAATAAGGTGGCTATAGGTGTGTTGAGGTATCTCTGGGTCTTCTATTCTGCTCCCGATGTCTTCAGGCCTATTTTTGTGCCAGTACCAAGGTGTTTTTGCTACCACTGCCCTATAGCACAACTTGAAGTCAGGGATTGTGATTCCACCTGCGTTCATTTTGCAGCTTAAGAGTGTTTTGGCTATATGTGGTCTTTTGTGGTTCCATATGAATTTTTGGATCATTTTTTCTATTTCTATAAAGTCAGTCAATGGAATTTTAATGGGGATTGCATTAAATCTATAGGTTGCTGTTGGTGGGATAGCCATTTTTACTATATTAATTCTCCCTATCCAGGAGCAGGGAAGATCCTTCCATTTTTCAGCATCCTCTGCTATTTCTTTCTTTAATGTTTTGAAATTTTCCTTGTAGAGATCTGAAGGTTCTTTGGTTAGATTTATTACAAGGTATTTCATCTTCTGGGAATGGTATTTTCCCTGAAATTTCCTTCTCTTCCTGTTTGCAGTTGGTGTAAAGAAAAGTTATTGATTTCTGCATGTTAATTTTGTAGCCTGCAACTTTGCTGAAGAAGTTAATTAGTTGTAACAGTTTTCTGATTGAGTTTTGGGGTCTTTCAGGTATAAGATCATATCATCTGCAAATAAGGATAATTTGACCTCTTCCTTGCCAATCTGTATCCCTTTGATTTCTTTCTCTTGTCTAATTGCCCTGGCCAGGACTTCAATTACTATGTTGAATAGAATAGGACGGGACATCCTTGTCTTGTTCTGGATCTAACAGGAAATGGTTTCAGTTTTTCTCCATTTAATATAATGCTGGCTGTAGGCTTGTCATAAATGGCTTTTATGAAAATAAGGTATTTGCCTGTTGTACCTCCTGAAGCCCACCAAAATGATACTCAATGTCCTATATTAAGTATGTTAGATTTTTCCTCCATTAAAAATGAAATAATGAGATAGTTACCACAAATATGTATCCAGTATAAAACCAGACCCTGGGAATTGTTAATGTCATTTTTTGAATGCCTACTCTATTCCAGAAAATTATTTAGTTATCATTTAATATAAAACTTTATATAAATTATAAAAGAAATAAATATAAATTACAAAATAATTTTATATAAATTATAAAATAAAATTTCATTTTAAAATTTATCATTGAAAATGACAATTTTTACAAAGAAGAACACTAAGTCTAGAAGAAATTGAATAATTTGAATAATAAGAATTTGAATCTGGTCCATTGCATGTTCTCTTTTCCTAGGACCTGTTTAATTTGGGGTAAATGCATTTTTGGTTCACTGAAGACCCAATATTAATTTCTTTCACTTATTTTAGGAACACAATATGTCACAGGTAGCACCTTTTAAAATAGTCATTGAGAATCATTTCAGCCATGATGAGGTTACTTGTAATTGACTATTTCTCTTATTGTAAATCTAAAAACTGGACAGAAATATATAAAATAAATGAGTTCCAACTTTATAAAACAAGATGCAGAGGGTTATTATCATTAAAGATAGGAAATAAATGAGGTCATCTGTGGAGACACTTGGATTTTCACCTGGAGGCAAATTCCTGACTGTGGAGCAGAGACAGGATCCAAAGCAGTGCATAGCAATGTGGCTGAAATGAAGAGAAAAACATCAAAGCTAAAAGAATATGAAACAAAAAGAATTTATGAAGCAGAGGATAAAGATGAATTTTCATGAGGATTAAAGTGTCATTTCAAAAAGGAGACATAATCCTTAATGTGTACAAACTTAAAATAGAACTTGAATGCTCATGAAGTAGAAAAATGATGTAAGAACTAATATAAGGGACCTAGAATAGCTAAAACAATCTCAAGAAATGGGAATGAAATTAAAGAACTTACCCTTCCCTGTTTCAAATCTTTATAAAAATAGGGTAGTCAGGAAAGTTTGGTACTGGCATAAGGACAGAAATATAGGTCCATGGAAGGGAATTGAGATTCCAAAAATAAACTTAGGCAGGTATGGTGAACTGATTTTCAAGAAATGTACCAAGACTTTTCAAGAGGAGAAGGAATATTCAAAAAATAGCACTGAGACACAGGGACAAGAAAGGACTTGGCCCATTACTTTACATCATAAACAAAAATTAACTCAAAATGGACCAAACCCCTAAGTATAAGAGCTAAACCTGTAATTGTTTTAGAAGAAAATATGGGAGTAAATCATCATCACCTAAAATTTGGTAAAGGATTCTTATTTATAAAATTTAAAGTATGAGAACAAAAGGAATCGACAAATTGGTCAATAGTATAGTGAGAAACACTTGTGATTCACCACACACTGTCAAGAAAGTGTAAAGATAACACACAGATTTGAATAGAGTATTTCCAAGTTACATATCTTATAAGAGATTTGCATCCAGAATATATAAAGAACTATAAATGGTGATGTGGCTCAGTTGAAGACTAGTGCTTGCCTAGCATGCATGAGGCCTTCTGAACCATCTCTAATACCAGAAAAAAAATTGTAAAAGGAAAAAATTGACATTGGATTTATTAAATACTTATTAAGATACCAAAAACACAGAGTATAAGAAGAAAAATTGCTATTAAAACATTTGCTTTCTGAAATTATAAGAAAAGTCCATTTACTGAAAATGCCCAACTACAGAATGAACATTTTTTCAAAAGACTATATTCTGCATAACTTAAAAAATAGCTCAACAATAAAATAAATACCTCAAAAACATGTGAGGAAAACACAATAAAAATGGGCAAATAATTGGAAGAGACATTTCTCAAAAGAGGTTATCAAAAGCCAATTGTAATTGTTGTTGTTAGGGGCAGTCTAGTTGGTTCCAACTCATAGCAACCCTATGTAAAACAGAACTAAATACTCAATGACACTGTGCCATGTCAGGCACATATCAGTGCTTCTCTTCTATTCATGAGGTTTTCATGGCTTATTGTTTCAGAATTGTTTTGAGAGTGAGCTGCCAGATCCTCCAATTTTTTGGTGTACAGGGGATTGAACCTGGCCAAAGAGCACACAGAACAAGTGCTCTACCAAATGAGCTGTTTTTAGGTGCCATCAAGTCAGGTCTGACTCAAAGTGACCCTACGTATAACAGAATGAAACACGCCCCAAATCTGTGCCAGGCACACAATGTTATTTATATTTAAACTCACTGTTGCAGACTCTATGTCAGTCCATCTAGTGGAGCTTTACCTTTTTTCATTGATGTGCCACTCTCCCAAACATGATGTCCTTCTCTGGGGATTGGTCTCTCCTGCCTACATGTCCAAAATATATCAAACACATTCTAGCCATCCTTGCTTCCAAGGAGCATTCTGGTGGCAGTTCTTCTTGGACAGATCTGTTGGTTCCTTTGACAGTTGCTGGTCTAGTCAGTATTTTTCTCCAGCACCATAATTCAAAAGCATCGATTCTCTACCCTTCTGCCTTACTCAATGTTCAGCTTTCACAACCATATGATGCAACTGAAAATACAATGGTGTAACTCAGGTATACTTTGTCTTCAATGTGACATCTTTACTTTTCAATTCTTTAAAGAGGTCTTTTGTCAAAGTTTTTCCCAAGGCAACGTGTCTTTTGATTCCTTGACTTATGCTTCCACCGGCATTGATTGTGGAACCCAGTAAAATGAAACCTTGGACAACCTCAATCTTTTCTCCATTTATCATGAACTTGCATACTGACTCCCTTGTAAGGATTTTTGTTTTGTAGATGTTGAGGCACAATCCATACTGAAGGCTGTGTTCTTTGATTTTCATCAGTAAATGTTTCAATTCCTCTTCACTTTCAGCAAGTAGACTTGTGTCATCTGGATAACACAGGTTGTTAATGAATCTTCCTGTAAATAAGAAGCAGTGTTATTCTTCATAAAGTCCACCTTCTCAGATTATTTTATCAGTGTAGAAATTGAAGAGGTACATTGAAAAGATACAGCCCTGATGCATACCTTTCTCTATTTTAAACCAAGCAGCGTTTCCTTGTTTTGTTTGAACAACTGCCTCCTGGTCCATGTGCAGATACCTCTTGTACAATTAGGTGCTCTGATATTCCCATTCTTTGCAGTGTTATCCATAATTTGTTATGATCTACACCAATGTCTTTGCATAGTTGATATAACATAGTTAGACACCTTTCAGGTATTTTCTGCTTTTGGCTCATAAACATCTGATATCAGCTTGATTTTCCAGCAGTTCCCTATCTATATACTGCTACAATTTTTTTGAATGCCCTTTGTTGTTGTTGTTAGGTGCTGTCGAGTCAGTATCCGACTCATAGCGACCCTCATAGGGTTTTCAATGGCTGTTTCGGGATTGCCTTGGGAGTGGATTGCCAGGTCCTTCTCCCATTTTGTGGTGCTGGGGATTGAACTTGGGACCTCAGAGACTGCAGAGCAGTGCTCTACCCACTGAGCCAAATGAATGCCCTTTAGTAAAATTTTACTTGCATGTGATATTAATGATATTGTTCAATAATTTCCACATTCTCTTGGATCCCCTTTCTTGGGAATAGGTACAAATATAGATCTCTTCCAGTCAATTGGCCAGATAGTTGCTTTCCAAATCTCTTGGCAAAAGCAAGCAAGCACCTCCAATGCTGCATGTTTTTTGAAACATCTTTATTGGTATTCCATAAATTCCTGGAGGCTTGGGCTTTGCCAATTCCTTCAGGGCAGCTTCCACTTCATCCCTCAATACCATTGGTACCTGATCATATGCAACCTCTTGTAATCGTTGATCATCCACCAATTCTTTTTTGTATAATGACTATGTATATTCCTTCCATCTTCTTTTGATGTTTCCTGCATTGTTTCATATTTTCCCTGAAGAATTCTTCACTATTGCCACCCAAGTCTTGAATTTTTTCTTCAATTTCCTTAGCTTGAGAAAAACAGAGAGTGTTCTTCCCTTTTGGTTTTCTGTCTCCAGGTCTTTGCCTATATCATTATAATATATGATTTTGTTTTCTTGACCTGCCCTTTGAAATATTCCATTTAGTTACTTAACTTTATCATGTCTTCCTTTTATTTAGCTACTCAACATTCAAAGGGCAAGTTTCAGAGTCTCTTTGGACATGTCATTTGGTCCTTTCTTTCTTTCCTGCCTTTTTAATAACCTTTTGCTTTCCTCATGAATGATATATTTGATGTCATGCCACAACTCATCTGATTTTTTATCATTACTGTTTAATGTATTAAACATATTATTGAGGTGGTCTCTGAACTCAGGTGGGATACACTCAAGGTCATACCTTGGCTATTGTACACTTGTTCCAATTTTCTTCAGTTTCAGTTTGAACCTGCATATGAGCAGTTGGTGGTCTGATCCACAATCAGAACCTGGTCTTGCCCTCACATTTGATATTGAGCTTTTCCATTATCTCTTTCCACAAATGTGGTCAATTTGATTCCTGTATGTTCCATCTGGTCAATTCTATGTGCATAGCTACCATTTATTTTAGTGAAAAAATGTATTTGCAATGAAAAGTCATTGGTCTGACAGAATTCTTTCATGCAATCTCCAGTATATTTTCTGTCACCAAGGCCATATTTTCTGACAACGGAGCCTTCTTCTTTGTTTCCAACTTTTGCATTCCAGTTACCAGTAGTTATCAGTGTACCCTGATACAAGCCTGATCTATTTTGATTGAATAAGCTGTTAAAAATCTTCCTTACATTCATTTGTGGCCTTTGTAGTGGGTATGTAAATTTGAACAATAGTCATATTAGTATCCTTCCTTGTAGGCATGTGGATATTATTCTGTCTTCCATTGTACTTCAGGATAGATCTTAAGATGTCTTATTTTGATGATGACTGCAGATCCATTTCTCCTTGTCATTCCCAGCATAGTAATCCATATGATTGTGTGATTCAAAATGGCACATACCAGTCCATTTTAGCTCACTGATCCCTAGAATGTTGAGATTTATGTGCTCCATTTCCCTTTTGATGATTTCTATATGTCCTAGTTTCATAATATGTACATTCTACTTTCCAATTATTAATGGATGTTTACAGTTGTTCCTCTCCATTCTGAGTTGTGACACATCAGCAAATGGAGGTATGGGATCTTTATTCCATCCTCATCATTATAGCAGACTCTACTTTGAGAATATAACTCTTCCCCAGTAGTCTTTTGAATGCCTTCCAACCTGGGGAGGGGTCATTTTCCATCACTGTATCTCACAGTGTTTCTCTGTTTTTCATAGGGTTTTCAATAGCTGATCATTTCATGAGTAGGCAGCCAGGTCCTACTCCCTAGTCTTTCTTAGTCTGGAAGCTCATCTAAAACTTGTTCACCATGGGTGACCTTGCTGGTATGTGTAATACTGGTAGCATTGCTTTTAGCATCACAGCAACTTGCAAAACCCCACAGAATGGCAAACTGAGAGATATGTGGGGGATGCCATTATTCATTACTTACATCTAAATTAAAATCATGAGACACTTCTACTCACCCAATGTTATTATTATTTTTTGGTGCTGTTCAGTCAGGTCCGACTCATAGCAACCTTATGTACAACAGAATGAATCACTCACCAATATTGTGCCATACCTAGCACTGTGTGCATGCTTCTCCACTCTTCATAGGGTTTTCAATGGCTGGTTATTTCAAGAGTGGATTGCCAGGTCCTTCTCCCTAGCCTGAAGCACTGGGTATTCCTAGGCAGTCTCCCATCCAAGGACTAACCTGCTTATCATCCAAGAGATCAGGCAGAATTGGATGCTACAATGCTATGGCTGCAGACATACTCATTCACTGTAATGGCTGAAATGAAAGTGACTTATAACCCAAATGTTAATAAGGATGAGGAGCAACTGAAAGTCTCACACATTGCTGGCAGGTATAAAATAGTACAAATAATTTGGAAAACATTAGAATACATTTTGTCAGGTTTTTTATTTTGTTGCTGTTGTTTAAACAAATCAGATATATATTTACCATAAATCTTAATTCCAACCCTAAATATATCACTATAAGTACATAAAAACCCATCTACACAAAAACGTATATGAAAATAACAACAGCCATTTTATTTGTAAATTTAAGAACTACAAAGCAAATGCGAATTGACAATCTAATTGTGATATATTCAAAATACTGGAAAACTATTCAGGAAATAAGGAAATGAGATAATGATACATGCAACTATATGAACTAATTTCAACAGCATTATCCATTGTAAAAGAATCTGGACATAAAAACTTATTTAAACTGAGTGAAGTGAGGCACTCCTGTAATCCCAGCTACTCAGGAGGCTGAGGCAGGAGGGTCACATATTCAAGGCAATGGGCCTACTACACAATGTAGAGAGACCTTGCCACAAAAACCAAAGGACCAAACAAAACATAAAAGAAGAAAATACTTATTTAGCTTACAGTTCCATTTACATAAAATTCTAAAAAAGACAACCTAATCTATGACAATAGTGAATGCCAGAAACCAGGTCAACATTTGCCTGAGGCTAGAGATGGTAAGGATTGACAATAAGGAGGCATAAAGGATTATTTTGAGGTAATCAAAATGTTATGTATTTTGGTAGTGATGGTAGTTACACAATTATACAAATTTGTCATAAGTCATTAAAATCTATACCTGGAGTACGTGCATTTTATCATAAGCAAATTATAACCCAATAAGGTTAATATTTTAAAATGAGAGAGCCAAAATCCCAGAAACAAAAGGAGGCCATTGAAGCACAAAGATGATTAACACCAATTTTCCCTAAGATCCTGGACGCCAAAAACTAACCGGAACTCATTTTGATTCTTGGCGTGAAAGAAGTAGACATTATTGCACATTCTTTTGGATGATAGAAACAGAGGATTTTATAGATAAAAATAGATCTTATTCAGCAAATATGGATATGGTTAAATATCAGTGGCCAAGTATAAACATAGGTATGTTCTTCATAAATGAAGTAGTTTTCCTTACAAAAGTAACTTGGTGATCTCAAAAGGAATCTATATTTTTACAGACACAAAATGGAAAATTATTGCAGTATTGTTGTTGTTGTTGGGTGCTGTCAAGTTGGGTCTGACTCATAGCAACCCTCATAACATTTTCATGTCTAATTGTTTTGGGATTGCCTTAGGAGTGGATTGCCACATCTTTTCCGCCCATTTTTGCAGTACTACAGATCGAACCTGGATCCTCAGAGAGTGTAGGGCAGCACTCTACCAATTGAGCTAAACCTAGCTTGACTGTAGCATTATAATGCAAATAATCATGTACTTTTCCTTTCTTTGCAGTACTGGGGGTTGAACCCAGGGCCTTGCACGTGCTAGGCAAGTGCTCCACCTCTGGCCGCTTTTTAATTTTTTTTGCTTTAGATTGTTGTTGTTAGGTGCCGTCGAGTCGAGTCCGACTCATAGCGACCCTATGTACAGCAGATTGAAACACTTGCCGATTCTGTGCCAGGCAAACCATCTTATTTATGTTTAAGCCCATTGTGGCAGACACTGTGTCAATCCACCTGGTGGAAGGTTTTCCTCTTTTGCATTGACCTGCCACTCTTCCAAACATGATGTCCTTCTCCAGGGATTGTTCTCTCCTGACTACATGTCCGAAATATGTAAGATGCAGTTTGGCCATTTTTGCTTCCAAGGAGCACTCTGGTTGTACTTCCTTTAGGACAAATCTGTTGGTTCTTTTGGCAGTCCATGGTATATTCAATAGACGTCTCTAGCACCACAATTCAAAAGCATCAATTCTTTTTCTGTCTCTCTTGTTCAATGGCCAGCTTTCACAACCATATGATACCACTGAAAATACCATGGCATGAGTCAGACGCACCTTCGTCTTCAATGTGACGTCTTTGCTTTTCAATACTCTAAAGAGATCTTTTGCCACAGCTTTTCCTAGAGCAATGCGTCTTTTGATTTCTTGACTGCTGCTTCCATGGGTGTTGATTATAGAGCCAAGCAAAGCAAAATCTTGGACAACCTCAATCTTTTCTCCATTTAATGTGAAGTTGCCTGCTGACCCATTCGTAAGGATTTTTGTTGTGTTGATGTTTAGTATTGAAGGCTATGATCTTTGATCTTCATCAGCAAATGTTTTAAATCCTCTTCATTTTCAGCAAGCAAAGTGGTGTCATCTGCATAACGCAGGTTGTTAATGAGTCTTCCTCCAATCTTGATGCCACGTTCTTCCTCATAAAGTCCAGCTTCTTGGATTATTTGCTCAGCGTATAAATTGAAGAGATAGGGTGAAAGTA
>VMDO01038572.1:0-13358 GCA_007922755.1 Pedetes capensis
AAAAAAAAAAAAAATCCCTTCTGGATCCAACTTGCTGCAAACCTAATGGAGTTTCCCAAATAAACCCACTTTCTGTTCCCATTGCTGGTCCCTTTGTTAAGATTCTCACTGCTTCTTAGTCTACTAGCTGATGAGTGTCCCAGTTTAGGACTTCTTGGGAAATAGAAGTTAGTAATAGAACTAGGTCTGCAGCCGTAGCACGGTGGCATCTGATCCCATCAGATCTTGAAAGCTAAGCAGGGCTGGGCCTTGTTAGTACTTGGATGGGAGACCACCTGGGAATACCAGGTGCTGTAGGCTTGGGGGAAGGACCTGGCAACCCACTCCCAAAAACCAATCCGCCATTGAAAACCCTATGAATAGCAGAGAAGCACTGACAATCGTGTTTTGCCTTTTGTACGTAGGGCCTCTATGAGTCAGATACCGACTGACAGTACCTAACAACAATAATACAACTAGACAGTGAAAGTGTCTCCCAATGACCACTCCTAACTCAAGAACTCGCACCAGAGATTTTAACAAGCAGAAGGACAGAGTGGATGCCTCGGGAAATGAGAACAGCAGCAAGGTACCGCAAGGTGGCTCCTTATATGGGGGTAGAGTGGAATTTCCCAGTTGAGGTGGACAAACAGCACCACCCCAGACCTCGCCATTTTTAAATCAACTTATGTCCAAAGGGGGTGAGCCTGGGGCCAGATGGGATAATAGATTAAGTAAGGTGGGGCAATACCAAGAAGCCAAGTTAAGTTTCTGTTTCCGGAAATGACCTCCTTGAGGCAGAAATGAAACTTATGAAACAGCAGCTGAAAACCAAGATGGCTGCCCAGATGTTAACGCAAAAACCCAATAGCCTGGGCTACATAGTGAGACTCTGTCTCAAAACAAACAAACAAACAGATGAAATTATAAATAGAATTTTTAAAGATTTTTTAAAATTATTCTTTAAAAAAACAACAGGGTTTAGCCAAGCATGATGGTGCATGCCTGTAATCTAAGCAGTTAGGAAGCAGAGGCAAGAAGATTGAGAGTTGAGGCTAGCCTGGGATACAAAGTAAGTTCCAGGCCAGCCTGGGTTACATAGTAACATCTATCTCAAACAAACAAACAAACAAACAAAAACAGGGGTGGGGTTATAGCTCAGCCAGAACTCCTGCCTAGCATGCATAAGTTCCTGTGTTTGATCCCAGTACCACAAAAAACAAACACCAAAATTTATTACATGTTAAACATTTTTAAATGAAAAACAGCCATACTTTTCACAAAAATAGAAATGTCATTGCTTTTTATTTTTGCAAATGTCTTTAATGTCCAGCTAAGAGAAGACAGTTATATTCTTATATTTTCATTTATGTTAAATCTGTTGTAATATGTTGTTTTGGTTGAAGTAAATGAAAAAAGCCCAGCCTCACACAGATATGTAGAGGGATAAGGGAGTCTTTCAATAGCCTTTTCAGATAATTGTGGATATTTCTCATTGATCTCACTCAAAAATTCATTAAGTGAGGTTGAATCCGCGATGCTTAAGCAAGCATTCTACCACTGAGCCTCACATCCAGCCCCTTTTTTACTATTTTTCATTTTGGAACAGGGTCTCCCTAAATTGTACAGGCTGTCTCTGGCCTCGAGCTT
This sequence comes from Pedetes capensis, assembly GCA_007922755.1. Lineage (NCBI taxonomy): Eukaryota > Metazoa > Chordata > Mammalia > Rodentia > Pedetidae > Pedetes > Pedetes capensis. The sequence goes on from VMDO01038572.1 coordinate 1,630, forward strand.
GTGATCCCCCCTCCTCTCTGGGATTACAGGTGTGTGCCATAGCGCCCCAAGTGATAGTTTCTTAAAGTTAGTTTCAAAGAAGACATATCTACGAAAATCTCCTACCTTGTCATAGTAAAATCCATTGGTCTATCTTGCACTTTTTAAAATTTTCTTTTTGGGATGGGGTCTTACTATGTCACTTAGGCTGGCCCCAAACTTCTGGGCTCAAACAATCCTCTTGCCTCAGCCTCTTGAGTAGCTGGGACTACAAGCGTACACCACCATGCCCAACCTATCTTGCACTTGAAATGGATTATTTTATTGATGCATGATTTTTGTAATAACATTATGCCATGGTTATTTGGAAAATATCGGTTTGCTGAGTTATATAGAGCTTCCAAATGTTGACATATTTCATTATAACATTTTTTAAAAAATCACATTTGTTAATCTCACCACTAATCTCATCACAAAAGTCTTCAAATATTGGAAAGCTGTCAACTTCCCAAAGGCAAAAAAATCAAACCACTAATCTCATCACAAAAGTCTTCAAGTATTGGAAAGCTGTCAACTTCCCATAGGCAAATACAAATTTCCCAAAGTCTAACTTTCAATCAAAAGCTTGAAATTTATTATTGGCAACAAGTACTATCTGCTATGTTCCTTGAAATGACCAGCTCACTTTACGTTTAAGAGGGCGCCTGCCAAATATTTCAGTCTGAACAACTACACTTCATCAGTCTTGAGTTTGGTCAAGTAAAAATGGCGTTCCAGGAAAAGAGCAGGCACTTTGGCTTGCAGCTCAGAACCACTGCACAAGACCTCCTTGAGCGGACCGTTGTTCTTCAGTGTTCAGCTTGCTTCACACTTTCCAGTTCATCACGCAGCACAGTATTTTTAAAATATGTACTATACTCAAGGGTCAAAATTTAATAAGGCTAAAGCAGTACTTTTTTCTGGTGCATCAGGTCTTTTTTTTTTTTTTTTTCTTTTCTTTTCTTGGTTTTATGAGACAGGCTTTTGCTTTGCAGCCCTTGCTGGTCTGGAACTCACTATGTAGTCCAGAATGGCCTCGAATTTTTGGTAATCCTCCTTCATCTGTCTCCTGACAGCTGGGATTACAGGCACTCACCACCAGTGCATCAAACACGTTCTTAGGTGAATTTGGCGGTGGTGGCTGCTGCTTCTTTTTCTTCCTCCTCCTCCTCCTCTTCCTCTTCTTCTTCTCCTCCTCCCCTTCTCCTCTTCCTCCTCCTCCTTCTTCCTCTTCTTTTTCTCCTCCTCCTCCTCCTCTTTTCTTCTTCTTCTTGTCTTACAGTAAAGAACAGTGAAAAATGTACCAGCTGCTATCACTACCTTGATTGTTGCTCAAGGCAACAGAGGTTTTAACCATCATTATTTTCGTACCACTAATGCAGATGTCAACCTATTGAAAAAAATAATACTTATGTCCTGGTAAATATTATAAAAATAGTGTTGACCTTGAAGACCCCCTGGAATGATTTGGGGGGCCACAAGGGGTCTTCAAATCACAATTACGGATTAGAGGGGAAAACCTGAGAAAACAATAAAATGAATCATGGCTCAAAAGTTTACAGCCTGGGGGAGGGATTTGGGGAACTTTAAGGGAGGAGTGGGGTCAGAGTCCCCAGAAGGGACCATAGAAGCCTCCAAGGGGTGGCAGCTTTTGATTATCTGTCAGCAATGATATACCCAGCATACTTGAATTTAGAACTGATCTTTTTACTTTTCAAACAAACCTCAATTTCAGAACAGTTTTAAATTTGCAGAAAAATAGAGACTATAGTACAGAAAGTTCTCATAAACCCGACACCCAGCTGCATGAAATGTTATTAATAATAACATCTCACATGACTATACTACATTCATTAGAAACCGTGAGCCAATATTGATACATGATTATTAAATAAAGTCAGTACTTTCTTCAGGTTTCCTTAATCTTTGTCTAAGATCTTTCTGTCTGCCCCAGGGTGCCACCCAAAATACCATAAGACACTCAATTGTGAGGGTTCTTTAGGCCCTTCTAGACTGTGCCAGTTCCAATAATTTTTTAATATTCCACTCCTCCATATGACAAAATTATTTTCAACAATAATAATAATTAAATAAATAAAACAAATAATATAAATGGTTGGGGGGAAAGCAGTAAAAATTTCCTTTTATTGAACTTCATATATGCAATCATGCTAGGAAAAAACACATTAAAAAAGAAAAAATAACTGATGAGAAATACTTCTTAATTAATGAATCTTTTTTAACCCCTATGTGTCTTTCAGTTTGCTATACTGTGGGGACTTGTGTGTTGCTGTGATGCTGAAATCTATGCCACAGGTATCACAGATACCAGCAGGGTCACCTGCGGTGGCCAGGTTTTAGGTGAGCTTCCAAACTCCTGGTGGAAGCATGTGGCTAACTCACTCCTGAAACAATTAGCCATTGAAAACCCTACGCATAGCAGAGAAACACTGTCACATATGGTGCCAGAAGATGAGCCCTCCAGGTTGGAAGGCACTCAAGACATGACTGGGGAAGAGTTGTCTCCTCAAAGTAGAGTCTAACTTAAAAAGATGGGAATGGAGTAAGACCCCTGAGACCTCCATTTGCTAACGTGGCACGACTCAAAATGAGAAGGAACAACTGTAAACATCCATCAATAGTTGAGATGTGGAATGTACATAGTATGATACTAGAAAAATAAGAAATTGTCAAAAATGAAATGGAGTGCATAAACACTGACATTCTAGGCATCAGTGAACTAAAATGAACTGGCATAGGCCTTTCTGAATCAGATAATCTGATGAAATGGGGTTGCATTCATCATCAAAAAAGACATCTCAAGATCTTTCCTGAAGTATAATGATGTCAGTGGTAGAATAATATCTGTACGCCTACAAGGAAGGCCAGTTAACATGACTATTATTCAATTTTGTGCACCCATCACTAAGGCTACAGATGAAGATAGGAAAGATTTTCACCAGCTTCTGCAATCTGAAATTGATAGAACATGCAGTCAGGATGTACTGATAATTATTTATGACTGGAATGTAAAAGTTGGAGACAAAGAAGCCTCAGTATTTGGAAAATATGGCCTCGGTGACATGTGCTAGAGATGCCATGATAGAATTTTGTCAGACCAATGACCTTTTTATTGCAAATACATTTTCCACCAACATAAATGGTAACTATATGCATGGAATTCACCAGATGGAACATATGGGAACCAAATCTGCTACATTTGTAGAAAAAGATGATGGAAAAGCTCAGTATCAAAAGTCCAGACAAGACCAGGTGCTGACTGTGGATTAGACCATCAACTGTTCATATACAGTTCAAACTGAAACTGAAGAAAATTAGAACAGTGTACCAGAGCTAAGGTATGATTTTGAGTATATCCCACCTGTATTCAGAGACCACCTCAAGAACAAGTTTGATGCATTAGACACTAATAGTTGAAGATCAGAGTTATGGCATGACAACAAAGAGGAAAGCAAAAGGTCATTAAAAAGACAGGAAAAAAAGAAAAGATCACATTACATGTCAAAAGAGACTCTGGAACTTGCCCTTGAGTGTTGAGCAGCTAAAGTAAAAAGAAGACATGATGAAGTTAAAGAACTAAAAAGAAAATTTCAAATGACAGCTTGAGAAGACAAAATCAAATATTTTAATGGCGTGTATAAAGAACAGGAGATAGAAAACCAAAAGGGAAGAACACACTCACAGGGTTATCAATGCCTGATTATTTGGGGGCAGGAGGGCTGGGTTTTAGTTCAGTTGGCAGAGTACTGCTCCACACTTTCTGAGGACCTGGGTTTGATCCCCAGCAACACAAAACTGGGAGAAGGATGTGGCAGTCCACTCCCCAAACAATCCCAAAAAACAATCTGCCATTGAAAACTCTACGAGTCAGATATGACTCGATGGCACTTAACAACAACAACAACAACAACAACAATTATTTTGGGAGTGGGTTGCTGTGTCCTTCTCCCTAGTCTGTCCTAGTCTGAAAGCTTAGCTGAAACCTGGCCATCATAGGTGACTCTGCTCCATCTGAGATACCGGTGGCATAGCTTTCAGCATTACAGCAACACACAAGCATCCACAGTACAACAAACTGACAGGCAAGTGGGGGATGGTACCTTAGAGTCCATGAATTATGGTGGTACAATTTGGAGTTACGTCTGTCCAAGACGTTCGAACGTGTGCCTTACGCAAGAAACCATTCTAATATATTTGCTCCTTCTTTTTTTTTTCCCCTCTAGGATTCTTTCTTCTTCCTTCCTTCCTTCCTTCCTTCCTTTCTTTCTTTCTTTCTTTTTTCTCCTTATTTCTTTACATATTTTTCCCCATCACAAACACTGCGTATACATCATGAAAGACAAAAAATTCACAAATGAAAAAGTTTCATATCAACCCTGTTCCAAAATGTACCAGTGTAAAAAGAGTAACATATTTTCTTTAAAATACACGTTAACATATCTTTTTAAACATATTACTTTAATTTTAAAGTCTTTGGTATGTACCGAGAACAAATTATGGAGGATTAAACCCATCCCCCAATTTAAAGATATGACATTATATACAGTGGTTTATTTTCTTGGGTGCCCCTTCCTAAGCCCATTCCCTGTTCTCCCTACCAAAGAAAACACTCTCTGGGTTGTTTTTTTTTTCTTTGGGGGAGGAGGGGTTATTGATCTTGTTTTCAATATCATTTTACAGCATATGTGTGAATCCATAAAAGGTGTATTCCTTTTGTTTTGCTTGTTTTTGAAGCTTTGAAAACTAGTATTACACTGTACGCCTCCTTCTGCAACTTGCCTTCCGCGTTCAACATTATCTTTTAAGATGCATCTACCTCAACACCGGGAAGTCAGGGTTTCTCAACTTTGGCATTATTGATATTTTTGGGCTGGACAACTGTTTATATGCCCAGTGCATTGAAAAATGTTTAACAACAGCCATAGTCTCTACCCACTTGTTAGGTGCCATCAAGTTTGTATCTGACTCATATCGACCCTACGTACAACAGGCGAAACACTGTTATCAGTGCTTCTCTGCTATCCATAGGGTTTTCAATGGTGGATTGATTTTTGGGAGGGGGTTGCCAGGTCCTTCTCCCAAGCCTACAGCATCTGGTTTTCCCAGGCGGTCTCCCATCCAAGTACTAACCAGGCCCGACCCTGCTTAGCTTCCGAGATCTGACGGGATCGGATGCCACAGGGCTACGTCTGCAGGCTTCTACCCACTAGGTGCTAGTAATACCTTTCCGGTTGAGATGATTAAATATGTCTCCAGACATTGCCCAGTGTCCCCTAGGGATGGAGGCACAATTATCCCCTTTTATGAATCCCTGCTGTAACTGTTACTCATTTGTCTTCACTGCTAAAACCATACCCCCAGTTATTGTGTAATTATGCCACCACTTATTTATCCAGCCTGCTCTTTTGGGGCATTTGAGTTATTTATACAGATTATACTGCCACACTCAGTCTTGTGCAAGATTTTCTCTAGACTAGAATATATATCTGCCTGTAGCCACAGGCCCCGGGCATCTGATCTTGGCAGATTTTGGAAGCTAAGCAAGTTTGGGCCTGGTTAGTACTTGGATGGGAAACCACCTGGGAACACTGGTGCTTGGGAGAAAGACCTGGCAGCCCACTCCTAAAAACAATCCTGAAACAATCAGCCATCGAAAACCCTATGAACAGCAGAGAAGCACTGACAATAGCGCGGGGTGTGGCACAGTCCTGGGTAGTGTTTCACCTTCTGAATCATTTAGTATGAGATAATCGCCTTCATATGAAGATGTGTGAACTTTGTTCTTTTTTTTTTTTTTTTTTTGTGGTACTGGGGGTTGAACCCAGAGCCTCGCGCTTGCATGTTCTACAAGTGCTGGACCATTGAGCTGCGCCTCCAGCCCATTTTTTAACTTTTTGAGACAGGGTCTCACTAAGTTACAAAGACTGCCTCTGGTCTCGAACTTGCCATCCTCCTGCCTCCGCCTCCGGAGCCACTGGGATGACAGGCGTGCGCCACTGCCCCCAGAGTTAAATTTTGTTCTTGAAAAGCAGACCCTACCTCAACCCATCTCTTCATTCCCGACAGGTGGGGGTCTCCCCTGTGTCCTCTGGAGCAATAAGATCTATACGCCACTGGAAATAAAATAGAAAATGAAACCAGACCCGTACAAAATGTCGTGAGATCTGAACACCTTCAGCCATCCATCCGTTGATCTGAGTTCTCTCATCTCTCTGGGCTACAGAGCAATGCAGGGTGGAAGCATCTGGTAGAGGAAGTGACAAAAAAAAGGCTCCAGGCAGGAACCAGGAACATGGAATTTTTTTTTTCTTGTCCAGCAAGGTCTTGTTGTGCAGCTCAAGCTTGCCTGGAACCTGAGATCTTCCCACCTCAGAGTTGCAAGTGCTGGCTTTACAGGTGGGCACCACCATGCCCAGCTGTCTTTTCTTTTTTGTGGTTGGGGGTTGAACCCAGGGCCTCACACATGTTAGGCAAGCCTACCACTGAGCTGTCATGGTTAGATGCCCCAGAGTCAGGTCCGGCTCATAGCAACCCTGTGTAAAACAGAACAAAACTCCTGACGCTGTGCCATGCCCCGCACTCAGTCAGTGCTTCTCGGCTATTCATTTGTCTTCACTGCTTGGGCATCCTGAGCCCAAGGGTTTTCAGTGGCTGATTGTTTCAGGAGTGGGCTGCCAGGTCTTTCTCCCATTTTTGTGGTGCAGAGGATCAAACCTAGGGCCTCAGAGGAGCAGCACTCTACCAACTGAGCCAAGTCCCACCACTGAGCTCCATCCCTGAATATCTGAATTCTGCAGGTAACTCTAAGCCGTCTGGGACCCAACTGTCTCCTGCCTTTTGACTCCCACTTATGCCCCGCTGTGCCTCTCCCTACATCTTGTGCTCCATTCACCCCATATTACTCCTCGTGTCCTCCCAGATCTCTGGGCCTGCCTAGGGTATCCTTTCCCGCCTCCCTCTGCTGTCCAGAGGCCTCCTGACCTGTGAAGGCCCAGCTTTCGCATCACCTCTTCCCACAGTCATGCACCTGCACGGTGTTTGGTTGGTGTCTCTCCTCAGAGCAGCCTAGAATTGTCTCCCTCCAGAATCTTCTTAGGAGGAGCCAGAGGGCCCATCATCTTGTCACCTACCAGAAAATCCACTGATGCGCTCCCAGTTTACAAACGGAAGGGCGCAGAGGAACCGTAACACACTCCCTCCCTGCTCCCACAGGGCTTCCCACCAGTCCCTGCGATGCAGAGGACAAAGCAGGAGCCCCCGAGGCAGGGACCCTGACAGCAGCGCTGGGCTGTCCCATTCAGCCACTCAGGTCCACCTCCTCCTTGGCCAAGTGATGTCTTAATACCTTCCTCACAGAGATGCTGGGGGATTAGAGGAGCGCATACTGGAGGCTGACACAAGGCAGGTTCTCAGCCCACATTCCCTCCCTTCCCCCTGGCAGCCACATAGCGACTGCACACCAAGGCGCTCAGGCACGGTCCACGGATGAATGGACGCGGTAAGCCCTCACTCCTCCAGGGAGTCCCCAGTGGATCACTGAGGGCTTGGGTCTTTCCTCAGGCCTTAAACTCCCGCTAAATCCACACGAAATGGTGTCCTTTTACCACTGCCAGTCTCCCCAGGGAGTCATAGGCAACACAGAGAGTAGTTGACGCAACAACAGAAGGTGCTTCCATCAAGTGTCAAAGTCCACAGTGTTCTGGTTTCCGAGAGAATCCAAAAATTAATTGGCAATGGATTGTCTTTTCCTTTCCTTCCTTCTTTCCTTCCTTCCCTCTTTCTTTCTTTCTTTCTTTCTTTCTTTCTTTCTTTCTTTCTTTCTTTCTTTCTTTCTCTCTCTTTCTTTTCTCTTCTTTCTTCTTTCTTTTTTCCTTCTTTCTCTCTCTCTCTCCTCTCTCTTCTCTCTTTCTCTCTCCCCCTCCCTCTCTCTCTTCCTTTTTTTTGAGACAGGGGCTCATTATGTAGCTCAGGCTGGCCTCAAACTTGCCATCCTCCCACTCCCCCTCCTGAGTGCTGGAATCACAGGTGTGCACCGCCACACCTGGCTACGTTTTCCCCCCAGGACTAAGAGGTTGAACCCAGGGCCTACACCCAGACTTTTGCAAGTGCTCTCACACCAAGCTGCACCCTGAGCCCATGTTACTTTTTATCTTGAGGCAGGGTGTGAATAAGTTAGTCCTGGGTTCAAATGCTAATCCTGTAGCTCAGAAGCAAAGAGGAACTTTGGAAAGTGAAGAGCACCTCCGAGCTGTCTCCTCCTCTATCAAATGGGCGTGGCGATGACACCCACCTCACAGGGCTGCTGTAAGAATCGTGCAGAGGGTGGATATATTTTGCATGGCACCTGTACGAACAGGTGCCCCTTCCCTTAGGCTTTAGTCTGGAGAATCGCTGGCCTTGCACTTGAGATCATCCTGCCTCTGCCTCCAAGTCTGTTGAGTTTACAGGTGTGCACCACGTGCCCAGCCTGGCTCCTTTTTTCTTTTCTTTTCTTGTCCTGTCTTGTCTTGTCTTGTCTTTAACAGAACAGCACATAGGACAAATTAAAGGTGTTTAAGGTTGGCTTTGGCCTCTGGAAATCCAGCTGCAGGCTCTGCTTGGAGCCAGCCACCACGGGCCTGCTTTCCTGTAGCCAAGGAGGCTCTGACCCTTGGCCTTAAGAATATGGCCTTCACCCAGGGTGCAGAGATGACCCTCACCACTTGTGATTCTCCGGACTAAAGACTAAGGGAAGGGGGACGTTCGTGCAGGTGCCCTGCAAAACATATCCGCCCTCTGCACAATTCTTACAGCAGCCCTGTGAGGTGGGTGTCGTCGCCACCCCCATTTGATAGAGGAGGAGACAGCTCGGAGGTGCTCTTCACTTTCCAAAGTTCCTCTTTGCTCTGAGTGACAGGACTAGGATCTGACCGAGGGCTATCTGACTAGCTGGTAAGTTCTAAGTAGACTGTAAACTCACAAAGAGAAAGCAGAAGCAGTGCTTTGTTCCTCGCTGTACCCTTCCAGGCAGGCCTGGGCGTGAAGCTGACGTTGCTGACTGACTAATGATCTGCTGAAGGGCCATATCGTCTCAAAACCGAAACAAGGATTTAAAATGTGATACACACTCCTCCACCAAATAAAAATTCACAGACTTAGAAATACATTGAATTTTCTGAATCAGGTCATTGTCGTGGCTTCAAAGAAATATACAGGGAAAATAAAACAGAAAAAATATAGCGTAAGTATTTAAAAGAATGGAGCAGTGATTGATTATCAGCTTTTCTTTTCTTTTTTTCTTTCTTTTCTTTTCTTTTTCTTTTTTTTTTTTTTTTTTTTTTTTTTTTTTTTTTTTTTTTTTTTTTTTTTTTTGTGGTACGGGGGTTGAACCCAGGGCCTCGCGCCTGCATGCTCTGCAAGTGCTGGACCACTGAGCTGCACCCCCAGCCCATTTTTTTACTCGCTAAGTTAGGCAGACTGCCTCTGGTCTCGAACTTGCGATCCTCCTGCCTCCACCTCCTGAGCCACTGGGATTACAGGCGTGCGCCACTGCGCCCAATGGTTACCAGATTTCATAAATAGTTCCCATTGTCCTTACCCATCATTACCAAAAGAAAATTTTTCATAATTAAAAAAGTCTCAGGCCTGGGGCTATAGCTCAGTGATAGAGCTCTTGCTTAGCATGCATGAGACCCTGGTTTTAAACCCCCAACACCACACACACACAAAGTCTCCAATTGTTCTCTCACAAGCGTATCCTGGATGAGATTCCAGATGCTATACATCTTCACTTACGGAGTGGCTGCTGATGTTGACAATGATACCTTAACTATGCACAGTGATTAATAGCTCAATGTCCGTATTTCACAATATGAAGCTCAAGTTTCAGACACCGTCCAGTGAAAAGCAGGAGAGGTGTTTATAGTGAAAATAACTGTGGAAAGACTCCCCACCTATGGAAACACACAGGATAGCTCCAGGGGTGTATATCATCATCGCTTTCCTGAAAATTTGGCAAGAAACTCTTCAGAGTCCTGATAAGGCTGGCAATGTGGAAGTATACTTCCTCCTCTCCGTGGCACCCAGCCAGCTTCTGACAGCCCTGTGCCAGCTTCCCAGCGTTGCAATGGCTTGGAGTGATTTTTTTCTTGGTTTTATTATCCTAACTCACAACCTATAGAAGTAATAATGAGGCAATGCAATGTGTGAAATGTGTTGCAACAGCAAGGAGTCATGACCAATCCTAGATGACGTTGGAAATGCATAATCACCAAGCAACAGACTTAATCCAAATTCAGACCGTTGGTACTAAGGTGGTCAGGCTCCAGAGAAAGTGGCGCCATTAGAAAAATACAAGGTGAAGAAATAAAATATTCCTTTAGCTGTAGGTGGGGCCAGACGGGCAGAGATTCTTCCTCCTCTCTCTGGAGACTTGAAATGGAAGTTATGGACTATGGAAAACAATTCTGTGTGTAATCCACAGAGGTAAAATATCACTGGTAGCATTCCAAGTGATGATAATGCTATAATCAGAGACTGATCATCTTTTATTCATGCATTCGTTTATGGAATATGTTTTGAATCCCACTCTCTGCCTTTGAATTGCTCACCGTCCAGGGTGGGGCCCAGTCATGAAAACAAATAGTTAGAAGACAAAAGGATAAATTACAGAATGAAGAAGTGGAGACCATAGAGGCTGAAAGGCTAGCTGAGGCCCTGAGAGTCAGGTATGGGGCAAGCAGCTGGGTTGCCAAAACCAGACATCTGAACAGAGCCCAGGATCCAGACACAAGTCAAAATCAAGAGCCAGTAGGACAGTGCAAGGACAGACAAGACAAAGGATCAGAAGAAACGCCCATTGCTGGAGTGCAGAGCCTCGGATCTGGAGAGCAAGAGGGTCAGACTATGACAAAAGAGGAGGGTCAGCATCAATGGCAAGAGGAGCGCCTGTTGCTTCTGCACCCCTCGCTGTCCTTCAGCATCCGGCACCAAATGGGTCAAGATGGCTACCAGAGGCCCCCAGGGCTGGCTCCTGTGTGGATTGCTTCTTTTTTTTTTTTTTTTTTTTGCGGTCCTGGGTGTTGAACCCAGGGCCTCGTGCCTGCATGCTCTGCAAGTGCTGGACCACTGAACTGCACCCCCAGCCCATTTTTTTACTTTTTGAGACAGGGTCTCACTAAGTTATACAGACTTCCCCTGGTCTCAAACTTGTGATCCTCCTGCCTCCGCCTCCTGCAGCACTGGGATTACAGGCGTGCGCCACCATGACTGGTCGCGGATTGCTTTTATACACTTGTCAGGGCGTGGGCTGTGTGTGTGGGTGAGCCAAATTGGAGGATTAAGCATGCTAGGAAGAGAGGGGCTTGTGCTTTGGCGTGCGTGGGGGAAGTTTTTTCAGGGAAATTGATGAACAGGCAGAAGTTCAGCTGGTGGAAATATGGGGTGCTGGGAATCGAACTCGGGACCTCAGAGTCTGCAGAGCAGTGCTCTACCAACTGAGCTAAATCCCAGCCCAAACAGAGAGTATAGATATGGTTTATTAAAGACAGTACACTTTTAAGGAATAATTACTGCAAAAACTGAGGCACTTGGAAAAGCTTAGGTAAACCTGGAAAGGAAATTAGAAAAATCTGTGTTCCCAAGGTGACCTGGCATATGGATGTTTCTACTCCCCAATGGAAGGTAAAGAAGCCAGAAAGAACAGAAGGGTT
>VMDO01038573.1:0-13367 GCA_007922755.1 Pedetes capensis
ATATGGCTAATAATGCAATAAAGGTGAGCCCAAAGGCAAAAAAATTAGTTTTGTTTGTCTGTACAATTTTTTAAAAAATTTATATCAGCTAGTTTATGTTACACAACAGTAATTTCTAGAACATAGATAGAAAACTATATCAAGGGTTATTTTTCCACTTGGATACCATTATAAGTACACTTTGTGTATCTTTATTATGAACTTCTGAAAGACACATAGTTAGTATTCTTCCAAATCCCAGGGAGTAAAGAGTATTTTTATTTGTATGTATGTGTATGTATATTTATGTATGTATGTATGTATATGAATGAGTGTACAATGATATCAGCTAAATATCAACTGTGACATTGTGCATTACTATTTCATGAAAAAATTTGACAGCATGCAGCTACTATAAATACTTGCATTAAAGTAAACCACATGCAAGCTGCTAGAAATAACCTTATATTTGAGATTGTAGCATGCATGCCCTTGTGCTAATAAATGAACTTGCCAATGACATGTACACAATCCCATATAGTATGATTTTACACCTATATGAAAGAGAAAATGATGCTTCTTTTATATAATGCATAGAAAATGTTTTGAGAGAGTTATAGGAGTGCAACTGGCGGTTACAAATGAAAAGCTTACTTTTCATACTTCACATCAGTTTATTTTGACAGCTGTAGTTGCAGAGTCAAAGGTTTAATCAGAGCTGTGTGGGCTGCATCCTCATCAAATCCATAGTTTCTACTTCCCAGTGGATTTAGTGTCATTTCAATCAGAACTATGCCTCCAGACAAATGCAGTAATAAATTGGAGATATCATCCTCAGCCTTTTCTTGTACTAAGATAAGCCTGGAGAATCCAGAAAATGAGAAAAAAGAAATCATAATTAAAGGGTTGGCATTACATCATCTACCTTGTGCATAGCTTATGATGTGACTGAAAAGGAGAACTTTCCTAGAAATAAATATATAATGAACAAATGGCAGTATGTTTAATAGTATAAAGTATTTCATGGACTATAAAGTAGTATATATTCCAAGATAGCAAGAAGAAAAGAATTTGATTATTATCACTAGAAAAAAATGAAAAAGAGTTGAGATGATGGATGTGCTAATTACCCTGATTTGATCACTATATGAGGTGTACATATATGAAAACATTACATTGTACATCATAATTATGTACTATTATGTTAATTAAAAATAAAATAAAACTTAAATATGAAATGTAAAAGATGATTTTACATTTGATATAGTGTCATATGCACTATACATACAAGAGCAAATATATAAAATTATGTAGTAATAAAGCAAATAATTATAAACCAACTATGTCAAAAGATAATCAGTCTTACAAATGCCAGTATTCTTAAAGATGACACATGGGAGCAAGAATAGCAAGAACTTTCTCAGGAGTCTGGGGTACCACTGATACAAAGGATAGCCTGTGGTTTTATGGCATAAAACTCAATATCACAGAAAACATTATTGATGGCTTACTCTGTGCAAGTTTTATATCATTCTCATAAAAATATTCACACACACGTGTGCATGTGAGCACACATGCACAACAACATTTCTGAGCTCATTACTATTGGTATTCTAATTTGTGCAGAAAAATGTGTTGTGTGAGATGCACTGTTGGTTTATTAAGCAGCATCTTGTGACTAAGCAGTCAGTCTCTGCCCACTAAAACTCAGTAATTCATGTCCCCTCCAGGAGTGACAAGCAAAGATGTATTGATATATTGCCAAACAGCTCCTTAGGGGTAAAATTGCCCTTAATTATGAACCACTGGCGCAAAGATACTTGGCATATGCACACATACTTGTATACACATGTGCACATGCATACATGCACACTCTCACTAATTTACACAATTCCCTAAACATTCACACATATATATGATCAGTTCCCAGATCTACACATACATACACATATGTATCTGTACTTGCACTAATATCTATACCACCATGTAAGTACACACCATTCCACATTTATACAATCCATTGTTTAAGCACATATGCATGCACATGATGTATGAGGTGTGATTACAAAATACAGTGAATGTTTAAATAAAAAAATTACAGTAAGGGACATTATTATTGTTGTTGTTAGGTGCCATTTAATTGGATCCCACTCATAGTGACCCTCATGAGGTTTTCAATGTTTGATTGTTTTGGAATTGCTTCCAGAGTGGATTGCCAAATCCTTTTCCCAATTTTGTGGTGCTGGGGATCCAACCCAGGTCTTCAAAGAATATGGAGCAACACTGTACCAACTGAGCTAAAACTCTCCCTGACTTTGGCCACACTTACTGCAACATTCTTGCCACTTCATGAACCAGTTCTGGAAGTCCTCCTTCATGACTGTCTTTAGTTACCTTCTCCATTCTGACAAGACTATCACACATCACCTCTGATGTAGCAATTTCTGTCAAATAAAAATATTCTAGCCAGGCAAGGTGGTGCATGCCTGTAATCCCAGTGGCTCCGGAGGTGGAAGCAGGAGGATCACAAGTTCAAGGCCAGAGGCAGTCTCAGTAAGTTAGGGAGACCCTGTCTCCAAAAGGTACAAAAAAAAATGTGCTGGGGGTGCAGTTCAGTGGCCCAGCACTTACAAAGCATGCAGGCATGAGGTCCTGGGTTCAACCCCCAGTTCCACAAACACACTCTGTGTGTGTGTGTGTGTGTGTGTGTGTGTGTGTGTGTGTGATATATATATATATATGTATATATATATTCATATTCTAGTATGTCCTCATTCACCTGGTTTATCAGATCTGGAATCGTGGAATTTCTGATTCTTCCCCCAAGACAAAATGACCATGAAAGGTAAACATTTTGATGTTGAATTGATTCAGGACATTAAGACAGACCATGACAGTCCAAGTTAAAACATTCATGAAAGAGGAATTCAGAACTGCTTCAGGAAGTGGGAAGAATGATGTGATAAGTGTTTTTGAAGCCAAGGGGTGTGTTTGAGGTGGATTGATGGCAATTCCCTTTTACTGTAATGATTTTTATTTAAACTTTCAACATGTCTTTTGATCATGCCTCTTATAATACACAATAAAAAGCTTATTATTATGTAATTCAGTCACGAAGAAATATTCTCCCTTATCTTGAATAGTGTATCGCTGTAAACATAAGTTTAGCCATGTTTTTCCCTGTGATCAGAGGAAACCATTCCTTAAACATTAAGAGTAGACCTCAATAAGCATTCATCAATAAATTAATGATTGTTTTGTCTGACGCTGACATAAGGTACAATTTAATTTTATCTGCCCTAGTCTTTTATTCCTGAAGATCTACATAGGTCTTTTCCCTTTTACTTTAACCATGCAATGCAAGAAAATTTTCCACTTTTTCTTTAAATTAGTACTCTACAAGGGTATTGATTGAATCAATAAATATGAAACCTGCACATAAATTTAAACTGTGGTGCAGCACTGTGGCACACATCTATAATCCCAGGGATTCAGAAGCCTGGGGCAGGAGGATTGCAAGTTTTAGGCCAGGGGGAGCCTCCACAACTTAGTGAGACCATGTCTCAAAATTTTAAAGAAGTGGGGTGGGGATGAGGGTGCAGATCAGTGGTAGAGTACTTGCCTAACATTCACAAGGCCCTGGATTCAACCCCTCAGTGTTGTCAATAAGTAAATAATACACATATGCATACATTGTGTTCTATCCCTTTTTCTTATCTCTTCTTAATAAATCCCAATTATAATCCTTACTGACTTATCCTGAAATCTTTTTCAGGATAAGGCTGCAGTCTAAGACAAGATCCTGGCCTTTCTTGAGTAGAAGTGCCAAGGAGGGGATACCCTCAGGCTTCCACCAGGAGCAACATGCCACTAACAGTAATACAAGGTTGACAAGGTTGACCCAGCATTTCTTGTCTCACTTCAAGGCAGCAGACACCAAGATATTTTCAAGATTCCAGGAATGGAAGAATCATATAGGCAGAGCATCCCATGATGGAAACGAGGCTGGCTCACCCACCACCAAGTGGGATCAGTCATCTCCATTTTCCCCTCAGACAATAGCATCTTCCTTGGAGTCATTGATATTTCACAGAGCCAGACCACAGTTTGACCCAGACTGCTGAACTTCCTGCCCTAGTTCCCACTTCCCTCTTGGTTTTGTTCTTCCCCTAGGCCTGTATAATCCTGAAGTTCTTTTCAGTGACCTCAATACAGAGCTGAGTATACTTGTTCCCCCTTTTCCCTTTTGATATGGTTATACTGCTTTTCCTTTCTGGTATGGTTATACTGAACAAATTCCTGTCCTATGTCACCATTCTTTTTTCTGTTGGTTTTTGGGGGCAAGTGAATGGACTTGATCTGTTGTCTCACCCTCTACCAAAGTCAGGCTTTCCAGTCTAGGCCTCCAGTAACATTAATAATTACATTTATATTACATTCACCTATGAATATATGTAACATTGACACTCTATTGAATAATTAGCTTAATTGTTGCTTATATAAAGATTTGATAATGACTTACTAATAGTTAATGTCTATACATTAAAAAAATATATATGCCATTTTTCAGGTGGTCATCATCTATTTGCTATGTCTAAAGAGTATTATGCCTGCAGTAGTACCTCTCTGGTGTCTGATTCCCATCAGATCTCAGAAGCCAAGCAGGGTTGAACCTGGTTAGTATTTGGATGGGAGACTGCATGGGAACACCAGGGGCTGTAGGCTTGGGAGAAGGACCTGCAGCCCACTTACAAAAACAATCTGCCATTGAAAACCCTATAAATAGTAGAGAAACACTGATAGTAGTACTTCACCTGTTGTCGCTATGAGTCAGACACCTTCTTGATGACACCTAAAAACAACAACAAAGAGTATCACAATGTAAAAAAATGAAGTGCATTTCACGCTTCTTCTCTCTCACATGTTCTTCATTGCTGTATTAATTTGTGTGTAGGAAAACATTACAAATACTTTAAAAAATGAAAATAAAAGCTATTTGGAAATTTATAAAAAGAAATTTATTATGGAAAACATTGCCTCTTATTATCTGTATAATAGTATCATTCAGTTTTCTAAGTGCTTTATTTTAATTCTTAAGGACATTTAGATCTAGTAAATTAGGACCTAGCTACTATAGAAGCATATATTTAACTTATGCTTAAGATAGTATGGTAGGCTGAATAATGAACCCCTAACCTCTAATATTGCCTGCAGCAATAGCCCTGTGTGGGGCATGCACCTCCCAGTCCTGCCTGGATGCTCAGATGGGCGGCACCGCCACGCACACAGATACTAAACACAATTCTCTCGGGACCCTCGGGTGAGGGGCGTGGACTCCTGTGGCCCTCAGGACCCTGGATCAGATGGGACAAAGGAAAAGCCTCAGGGGCTTTTGCCTTTCAGGGGCAAACACCCATGTTGGTGGTCTCGGTGGTCACAAGGAGACAGCTATTGCTTCGTTGGTGATCAGAAGGAGAGCGATTTCCTTCCTTGTTGATGGTCTTGGCGGAAGAGCATTCTCTCCTCACCAAAGGTTGGGGAGAGCAGGAAAGTTGTTTCCTCATCAGAGGTCTGGTCAGGAACGAGTGAGAAGGTCTTGCTTAGCCGATGGTCTGGGCGGAAAAGGGCAAAAAGGCATAAAAGGTCTTGCTTAGCCCCGGTGAAAAGGCGCAAAAAGGGTTGAGCTGCCGCTGTGCAGCTCTTTATATAGCTCGCCCACGGAATGGCCTGAGCCAATAAGCTTTCAGTCCAATTGTTCAATCAGGAAGGGTTTTGTACAAACGTGCAGCGAAGTTACTTTCATTTTCCCTAGATTTCTAATTTACAAACCAGATATTCAAAAGCCCTTTTCCCAGTTTGGGAGTTTGTGCCAATTTCTTCCCAATTTTTCCCCACAGCCCTGTGGCATCTGATCTCAGAAGTGAGGCAGGGTTGGGCCTGGTTAATACTTGGATGGGAGACTGTCTGGGAACACCAGATACTGTAGGCTTGGGAGGAGGACCTGGTAACCCACTCCCCAAAATCAATTTGCCATTGAAAACCCTATGAACAGCAGAGAAGCACTGACAGTATGTAGGGTTGTACATATGGTTGCTATGAGTCAGACACCTACTATATGGCACCTAACAACAACAACAACCTCTAATATGTTCAAATTTTAATCCCCAGAATCTTAAATAATTTATATGATGAAAGAGACACTGTAGATGATATTGGTTTAAAGTTCTTGAGAAGGAAATTATTCTAGAGGACCTAGATGGTCCAGATATTACTGTATGGATACTTGTAAGAGAAATTCCATTGTAAGATTGTGGAAGCAAAGGAAGATTTGGGGATACTATGCCACGGGCTTTAAAGTTGTGAGAAAAAATTACAAACCAAGGAATGCAAGGAATGTGTTTCTAGAAGCTGAGGAAGGCAAGGAAATAGATTTGTTTCAGACTAGTGGATTTTTCTATTCTTTTTCTTTTTTCTTTTTTGGCCCTATCATATATTGACACACTAGGTTTATTGTAATTTGATACAGTGGCAACAGAAAACTAAAGCGTGCTATTCTCATAAGTGAAACTCAAATACATAATATTGTTTGTTATGAATATTTTATTAAAACTAAATTGACCTCAAAAGTATTTTCTAAAATCATATTGTTGATAATATGCAACTTAACACTTTTCATGTTATAACTTTTTCCTTTCAATATAAAGTGAAGTGAATTTCTTTCATTTTTCTTGTGTAGGCATTAATGTGGGTATGCAATGTCAGAGTTGAATAAAGTTATGAATTTTAAATTAGTTCATAAAGAAGAAAGGCATTTTAATTTTTCTGTATTAGCAGTTGACTGCAGAGATGAGAAAGATAATTTGAAAAGTAAAATAAATTACCTAAACTTTTTAAAAATATGTTTCTTGTTCAGAACATACATATATCTTCTCTCTCTACCTGAAATGCATCTAAATTAAAATAAATTTAGCAGCAAAACAGAATAATGGATATCAAATAAATAAATGTAGGGAAAGTTATTTAGACACTGGAGGAAGTTGTAACAAAATCAAATGGTTGCCTTCCTTTCATGATTTAAGAACAACAAAAGTAAGTATCCTCACTTCAATTAAATAAATATTTTTTCGTGCAATCCATTGTGTGTGTGTGTGTGAGAGAGAGAGAGAGAGAGAGGGAAAGAGAGAGAGAGAGAGAGAGAGAGAGAGAGAGGAAGACTGCTTCAAATATCTCTCTAGGTCTACAGTTTTATATGTGACATGTCCATATCGAGAACGAGGAGCATAGATTTACACTTCCCTGTCAACTTGAAACACTGCAGTTCTACTTCTATGGTCATCATCTTTTAAAACTCAGTGGGTTTCCAGTTTTATTAGCCTCAGTTCTTTCTTGGGTCATATGAATCTATTGAACTCTAGATAGATACTGAATATGTATGAAGAAAGTACTATGAATTTTAGTTTATAAGAAATTTATGGTTGTTAGAAATTCTGGATAAGTTTTGGAGAACAATTTCCAGTCGATAGAATACACAGCAATATTGATTTGGTACATTTTATTTAATATGCACATATATTTATATGCACTGATGTACTTTTTTCCTCTTTGTTAATTTTTTATATGTAGCTATGTATCCAGTTGCTTTTCTTTTCCCCAAAATAAAGCAAAACTATTTTAGCTTCAGATAACCTCCAAATAATCCTGAGATTTCTGTATTTCTCAGCAATTTCCTGAAGGAATTCCCACTAATTATGAGGGCATGTAGCAACAACAACAAATATGTTCTATTACATTTACAAATAATTTTTAAAGGTGAACAATGAATTACCAAGAACTTTACCCTTAATATGTTTGTTTATAAATATTTGATTTTGCTTAGGCAATCAATTTTAGATAAAAAAAAAATCTTAGAGCTTGGAAGTAGAGTATTCCCCTTATTGAGACTTCAGTTATAAGACCAGAGGCCAGGCTGCACCTTAGTGGCAGACTTGTTCCTGTGATTTGGAATGCTGATGTGTGGAGATTAAGCTGGTAATATTGAATTCTCAGATTCTTCTGCTTTTATTTTGCCTGAGGAAGCAGCCTTCCTACCCTTGGTGACAGCTATAGCCCTAACTCTACCTCCTGTGTTATCAGCCTCTCCTCCTTTGCTTGAGGAAGTTAATCCTGTATTGCCCAAGGAAAAAGTAATGACATTTTCTGAAGTAGAGGTCTAGAGATACAATCATGATGCCCCCCAAGACCCACCTTTACCATGTATTTTTGCTTCCAGAAATATAACTCAAGTCTCAGCAGGCCGCAGAGGTGAAGTACAGAGTGTGATCCACGAAGATGTGTTCTACACTCCTAAAAATCTTCTTGAGTTTTCTAATTCATACACGTAGAAGTCTGGGGAATATGTGTGGCAATGGATTTTAAGGGTGTTGGATAATGGTTGAAGGAACATAAAATTAGACAGGCTGAATTTCTTAGTGTGGGCCCATTGGCTAGAGAGTCTGAGACCTCATAGGGTTTTAAAAAGCTGCTAAGAGTTTGTTTGGTGAGATGGTGTATGAGTTCAAAGGTGGCATAAAGTGAATGAACTAGAGATGCCTGATACCTTTGGACTACTGTTGATAAAGGGATTCAAAGCCTGAGGGAAATTGGATTGCTGGAGCGGATTTGTCATATAAAACCAATTTCCCCACAACCAGAGTGGCCAGAATATGTGCCCTTTGCCAATACTTGAAGGAACAGATTTGTGAGAGGAGTACCAACTTAGTTAAAGAGCTCTGTCATTGCATTTCTCTATGTGCCCAACCTGACAGTAGGAGCTTTAGTCATTCAACTGGGAAATTTAAATGCAATGAATATTGGATTCTGAAGTGGCAAGGGCCAAGTGGCAGCACTCAATCCCCAAAGGCAAAGTGGGTATACTTACTGTGGTAGACAGTAGAGGAAGAGCAAAACTCAGTATGCTCTGAATGGTGTGGATCTATGACATTGGTTAATCAATCAGGCTCTTCCCAGAAGTAAAATAGATAGGGAGCCTAATAAATTCTCATTTGATCTTTATAAGTAGAAAATTTCCTGGGCAAGTGAATGAAAGGCTATCTTGAATTATAACAACAGAGAGTCACAACATCTCAATCAATTTCTAGATTTGAGTGAGCTTATGGACCCAGAACCCCTTGAGTGAAAGGGAGGCCAGATCTCCTTGAGGAAGGACTCTGTCCCTCTACTGAAAACATTTGCTGCTAATCTTTATTCTTGTCCCTCCCCAAAGGAACCTAAAACTTTTGCCAGGGTAACTACACATTGAGGAAAAGGAAATAATCAGATGTTTGGGGGCCTCCTGAATGGACTTGAATTTTGGAAGATCCTAAACAATTGTGATCATCTAGTCAATCCAGGAACTTATGAAGACCAAGTGAACAATGGGGTTTTAGTGAAGATTCAACTCACAGTAGGTCCAGTGGGTTTCTGAACCCATACTGTGGCTCTCCTCACAGTTCCACAGTGTTTAAATGGAATAAATATACTTAGCACTTGGCAGAATACCCACATAGGTTCCCCAACCTGTGGACTGAGGGCTGGTATGGTAGGAAAGGACCAATGGAAGCTACTAAATCTACCTCTACCTGAGAAAATATTGAACCTCCTAAAAATATTGCATCTCTCTATGGATCACTACATTTAGGGCCACTATCAAGGATTTGGGGCTGGGATTTAGCTCAGTTGGTGCTGTGTTGAGGTCTCTGAGGTCCCAAGTTTAATTCCCAGCACTGCAGAAATGGGAGAAGGACCAGGCAATCCACTCCCAAGGCAATCCCAAAACAGTCAGCCATTGAAAACCCTATGAGTGTCACTATGAGTTGGATTACGACTCGACAGCACCTAACAACAGCAACATCAAGGACTTGAAAAATGAAGGGTTAGCATTTCCCACCACATCCCCATTTAAATTTCCTAATCTGTTCATACGACAGATGGATCTTGGAGAATGACAGTTGACTAGCTTAAGCTTAGTCATGTGATGACTTCAATTATGGCTGCTTTACTTGAAGATGTTCTCTTGCTTGAGTAGATTAACACATCTCCTGGTACCTGGCATATAGCTGTTGACTTGGGAAATACCTTTTTCTCCATACCTACCCATAAGACACATCAGAAGCAATTCTTTCAGTTGATGAGGCCAGCAACACATTTTTACTCTCTTACCTCAAAGATAGGTTAACTTTCCAGCCCTGTGTTTTAACTTAGTTCACTGGGATCTTGATCACTTTTGTTTTTCAGAAAGCAGCACATTAGTGCTTTACCTTGATGATATTATGCTGATTGGATGAAGTGAGAAAGAATTAACAACCACTGTGGAATTGTTGGTAAATCATTTGCATATTATTGTTGTCAGGTGCTATCGAGTCAGTATCTAACTCATAGCGGCCCTATACACAATCGGCAAAACACTATTGGCAGTCTTCTCTGCTGTTCTTAGGGTTTTCAATGGCAGATGGATTTTTTTTTGGGGGAAGTGGGTTGCCAGGTCCATCTCCCAAGCCTACAGCACTTGGTGTTCCCAGGCAGTCTCCCATCTGAGTACTAACCAGGCCTGACCCTGCTTAGCTTCCAGCTTCCAAGGTCTGACAGGATTGGATGCCACAGAGCTATGGCTGGAGGCCATTTGCATGTTAGAGGATGGGAAATAAATCCAACTAATATTCAAGTGCCTTCTATCTCAGTAAAGATTCTAGGAGTTCAGGAATATACCAGGAAATTTCTTCATAAGGTAAAGGATAAATTGCTAAACTTGGCCTCTCCTACCAGCAAGAAAGAAACACAACACCTAGTAGACTTATTTGGATTTTGGAGGCAGCATATTCTTCATTTGGATGTTTTACTCTGGCCCTTATATACAGTGAATCAAAAGGCTGTTAGTTTTGAGTGGGTCCCAGAATAGGAGAAAGCTCTGCAACAGGTACAGGCTGCTGTATGGTTGCTTTGCCATTTGGGTCATATGATCCAGGAGACCCAATGGTACTTGAGATTTTAGAGGCAGATAGGGAAGTTGTTTGAAGCCTTTGACAATAGAAGCCTGTGGGATTTTAGAGCAAGACTCTGTCATCGTATGTAGACCACAACTCTCATTTTAAGAGGTAGCTCCAGGCTTTGTTGCTGTTGTGTGCCATCGAGTCGGTATCCGACTTATAGTGACCCTCATAGGGTTTTCAATGGCTGACTGTTTCAGAATTGCCTTGGGAGTGGATTGCCAGGCCTTTCTCCCATTTTTGTGGTGCTGGGAATTGAACTTGGGTCCTCAGAGACTGCAGCGCAGCGCTCTGCCAACTGAGCTAAATCCCAGCCCAGCTCCAGGCTTTAGTGGAAACTAAATGCTTGACCATGAAAGAACAAATTACCATGTGACCTGAGCTGCCCACAATGAAATGGGTATATCTAACCCAGAAAACCATAAAATGATACATGCACAGAAGCAATCCATCATCAAGTGGAAGTAGTATATATGAGATTGGGCAAAATAGGTCCTAAAGGCACAAGTAAGTTAGAAGTGGTCCAAATGGTTGCTACCCCTCCTACAATGCCTCCTATCTCTCAGCATGTAGCTGTGGGATCATGGGATGTGCCATATGATCAGTGGACAGAGGAAGAGCAGACTTGGTCGGTCCCAGTTTGCATCCCATAAGGACATTAGTAAAGGGAAATCTTTATAGATTTCAGACCTTCAGGCTGTGCATCTGTTCATATATTTTGCTTGAGAGGAAAAATGGCCAGATGTGCATTTACATACTGGCTCATGGATTATGGCCCATGATTTGGCTGGATGGTCAGGGACTTAGAAGTAGTATGATTGAAAAATTAATGACAGGTGAAGGATGATAAGTTTGAGGTGAGAGGAATGCTGCATAACTTTACAAGACTCTGTCTCAAGAGAAAATGTTAAAAAAGGGTTGGGGTGCAGCTAAGTTATACCACAATAAAAAGAAAGAAAGAACAAAGAAGGAAAAAAAGAAGGAGAAAGAAAAAGATGGAGAGAAAAGAAAGAGAAAGAAAGAAAGAAAGAAAGAAAGAAAGAAAGAAAGAAAGAAAGAGGAAGGAAGAAAAAAAGAAAGAACAAAAATTTCTCAAAATGGGCAAAGGATGTGAAGATGTTTGTTTCCATGTAATCTTTCACCAAAAGGTGACCTCAGGAGAGGAGTATTTTAATAATCAAATGGATAGAATGACCCATTCTGTGTTTAGTAGTCAACCTCTTTCCCCAGCCACCCCTGTCTTTGTTCAAGAGGGTCATAAACAGAGTGGCCATGATGGCAGGGATTGACGTTATCCACGGGCTCAGCAACATAGGATCCCACATGCCAATGCTGACCTGGCCAGTCCTGCTGCTAAATTTCCAGTCTTCCAGACCTAGAGAACAACACTGGGCCCAAATACGACATTATTCCTCTGGGAAATCAAATCGCATTCTGGTGGCAGGTTGATTAAATTGGACCTCTTTCACCATGGAAAGGGTAGTGCTTTGTCCTTATGGAAATAGACACTTATTATGGGTACAGATTTGCCTTTCATAAACTTACAGAATGTCTTATTCAAGACCATGATATTCCAGATGGCATTGCTTCTGATTAAAGGACTCACTTCACAGCCAAAGAAGTGTGGCAAAGGGCTCATGCTCATGCAATTCACTCATTGTACCTTATTCACCATAATCCTGAAGCAACTACTTTGGTAGAATAGGGGGAAGGCCTTTTGATGACAAAACTATAGTGCCAATTAGGTGCCAATGCCTTTCTGGGATTGGGGAAGGTTCTCTAGAAGGCTATATATGCTCTGAAATTGTTGTTAGGTGCCGTCGAGTCAGTATCCGACTCATAGTAACCCTGATAGGGTTTTCAATGGCTGACTGTTTTGGGATTGCCTTGGGAGTGAGTTGCCATATCCTTCTCCCATTTTTGCGGTGCTGGGAATTGAACTTGGGACCTCAGAGACTGCAGCACAATGCTCTACCAACTGAGCTAAATCCCAGCCCACATGCTCTGATATAGCATCCAATAAATTGTGCTATTTCCCCCATAGCCAAGATTCATAGCTCCAGGAATCAAGGGGAGAAAATGGAAATGTTATGACTCACCATTACCCCTAGTGTCTCACTAGCAAACTTTTTGCTTCCTTTTTCTATAATGTTAGGCTAGCCTAGAAGTCTTGATTCCAGAAGGAGGAGACTTCTACAAGGAGGCACAACAATGAGAGCATTGAACTGGAAATTAAGACATCTCTCTGGTCACCTTGGGCTCTTCATGCCTTTGATTCAACAAGATAAAAAAAGAGTTACAGGTCAGTTGTGGTGGTTTACACCTATAATCCCAATAACTTGGGAGGCAGGAGCAGGAACATTACAA
>VMDO01038574.1:0-13377 GCA_007922755.1 Pedetes capensis
AGAGAGAGATCTAAGTGCTAGGAGCCTTCAAATGATGAAGACAAAATTTTGACATGGGCTTGAGAAAGATGAAGGGAATTTAAGAGGTACAAATAGACTTTTGGTACTATCCTTTTAAGGCTCGATAAAATTTGGATGTAGAAAATAGAGGAAAATATTCCTGCCAGAGAGTAAAACATGAAGTACAGAGGTAGGAAAACAGATCAGTTCAATTAGTATACAGGACAGAGTATTTTAATTAGCTTCATTTTTATTTGAGATCTGGGCTGGTAATCAATGATTTTTATTGAGGTGAACTTCTTATAAGACAAAATTAACTTTCTTTCCCAGTACATGCAGGCTAAACTCAGGGCTCTGCAAATACTTTGCATGTGCTCTGCCACTGAGCTCATTCTTGCCAATTTGTTGAGTTTTTTTCCTTTAATTTTCTGTCCCCAGACAGCGTCTAAGTTCCACAGATTGCCTCTGGCCTCGAAATTGCAATCCTCCTACCTCAGCCTCCTGAATCTCCAGAATAGCATATGCGCCACCACACCAGGTCTAATTAACCATTTTCAAATGCACAATGCAGTGGCCTTTAGTACAATTACCATGTCATGCCACCACCACCTCTATCTAGTTCCAACTCACTTCTCTTGCTCCAAAGTAAGACCACCCATTAAGCAGTTATCTCCCATTCTTCCCTAGGGCCCCAGCAACTACCAGTCTGCTTTTTAACAATATGGATTTGCTATTCTGGATATTTCATTTTAACAATCACCTACTATGTAACCTATATGGGAGAAGGGCCTGGCAATCCACTCCCAAGGCAATCCCGAAACAGCCATTGAAAACCCTATGAGGGTGGCTATGAGTCGGATACCGACTCGACAGCACCTAACAACAACAACATGTAACCTATGAGTCAAGCTTCTCTCATTTAGTATAATGTCCTCAAAATTTGTCCACAGTATAGCACAGGATTTCATTCCCTTTTTGTGGCTGAACAATAATTTATCATATATACTGCACGTATACCACAATCTATCCATTATGGACATTACTCATCTAACCATTAGTGGACATTTGGGTTATTGCCATCTTTTGGCTGTTACAGTGTTGCTATGAATATGAATATATGTATGTAATTTGTTTAAGGACTCATTTTAAATTTGGGAGTATATACATATCTGTATTTTCACCTTGCAAGTACATAGCAGATGCATTCTAGACATCTGAACTGTGAAATTATCTGTAAAATATATTTAAGAAAAATGTCCAAAGAAAATCCCAAACTTCTCTGTGCTTCCCACAGAGGTGGCCTGCCAGACCAGTGACCTGACAGTTGTCTCGCCGCCATTTCTAAGGTGGCACTCTCACTGCTCCCTTCATACTACCAAAGCTGGCCCAAACCTCCCCCTCCAGCCTTCTTTCTTCAAGGAGCCCCGAGTGTGCTCTGGCCATGCTTTGCCACAGCTGATATGCACTGTGCACATGGGTGCTCTGAGGGCAGCAGCACCAGCCCACAAGAAAGCACACCTTGGGGTGCCCTACAATCCAAACAGCAGCCTTCCTATCACTTCTCTTCATTTGTGGAGCTCAAAATGTGATACGCCAATTGGCATGCTAAGTACTTTGAACTGAATGACCCTTGGAAAGAGCCTCCAAACCAAAGTCTTTCTGACCTCCTGGAGACTGTCTTCAGCCCCTCATTCTTCCTGAAAGCAATATGGAAACCAGAATTCCTCTTCCCCAAGTGACTCATAGAAACTAGAACTCCTCTCCTCCAAAGCAAGCCATAAAACCCATAAAGCTTGCTCTTGCCCTTCTCCTTTGAAGAATTTATTTCCAGAGGGGTGCTGTACATATGGGCATGCTACACAGAGAAGCCAGGAAGAATCTAAACAACACTGGTTTCCTCTTTCCACTTACTACCATTAAATCATACCCTTTGTCTCCAATCACATTTCTACATGGCTGTATAGTCATCAAAACCAAACATAAGAACAGTGTCCCCTGAATCTTTGGGTCTTCATTTCTCAAGTCTCCCATATCACATAAAACTTTGATTAAATAAATATGTTTTTTCCTCATTAACCTGTCTGTTATAGCAGTATTACCCATCACCATTACTTCACTTTTGCAGTTTCTGGTGTTCATTGTGGGGCAACTTGCTTCGTGGTCAGCCAGTAGATGAGATCCTGGAACTACTGGCAAAAAGTCAGCAAAAACAGGTAAGATTCATTATTATTATTATTATTTTCTTCTTCTTCCTCTTCTTCCTCTCTCTCTCTCTCTCTCTCTCTCTCTCTCTCTTTTTAAATACCAACATCAGCTGTCCTAGATCTCTGCATATATAGTGCCTAATCAAGAATGGAAAGCAAAAATTTCTCTTTCCAAGCACAGGTTAGGAGGAAAAAAACATTTATCATTAAATCAATGTGTTATGCTTTTCTCGTTAACCTGTCTTTTGTTGGGTGTGGTGTGCCTTCCTGTAACCCCAGCAACTCAGGAGGCTGAAGCAGGAGGATCATGAGTTTGAGGGCAGAGGCAGCCTGCACAACTTTGGTCTCAAAATAAAAATAAGGTGCTGGGGGATGCAGCTCAGGGGTAGAGCACTTGCCTGACATGCACAAGTGAAGCTCTAGGTTCCACCTCCGTACCAGAAAAAAAAACTCTCTTTTATTATAGGAGTGTCCATCATAGCCTTTATTTATATAAAAGGATGAGGAAATTATACCTTTCTGCCTCAAAATATTCTTGCTACTATATGTCTGTAAATAACCAAAAATACCATCACATTATAGTGCAGCAATAGCCTACAAGAGGATGTCCTAAGGACAAGGTTATATATTTTATATGGAAGGACTTAATAGCCATACTTGGGTAAAGCAATATTTTCTTGGATTTTTTTAACCACCAGAATCTAAATATAACTAAGTTTCTGCCTTCAACAGCACAAAAGCCAAAAGTTCACATGATTATTCATCTCATAAATACCTAACTAATATTTAATATGCTATAGTAGTCTGTGAAAGAAAACCACATTCAGTGCCAATTCTCTAAGAGCTCACTGTTTTGCAAAGTTGCAAAAACAGCTGTGGATCCTATTAAGATTAGTCAAATAAACTGCCATCGTCCCACTAATCCTTCACTCATTCATCCATTTAGTCAACACTTACTGTGTCAAAGAGAAAGTGTAATTAAAATGGAAAAGGTAAGTTTCTATTCCATTTTCTAGATCTACAGAAATACAAATAGGCCAGTAGGAAAACTTCAGAAAAATTAAAGCCAAAAGTGAGATATAAAAATATAAACATGACATATGGGAATGTTTGAGATGAAAATCATTTAAGCAATTTTACTCTATTTCAAACATGAACAAAATTTAACACAGAGATTTCTAGCCAGATGGATTTTCATATTGATAATGAAAGCTGAAGTATTTAATCAACTCAAAACTGGATGGAAATAAATCAGAATAGGCACTTCCATAACTATCTCTAATCATTAGGTTTTATAGAGAAAATACTCAATCACACAAAGCATATTATAAAAACTAATAAAGCAGCAAATTGCATGAAGAAAGTCCCAAATGAGCTGAATTCACAATTTTGGTAAAGAGGTTTAAGGAAGCACGCAACATCTGAACTAAATTATACACTAACTATATTATATATTACCATATAATCTACTGTCAACTAATTGGTCTGTCCACTCATTTCCTAGAGCAGCCATAAAGTGAGGCAAAGCATTGCCCTATTTGGCTGGCCCAGGGTCACTTCTTTACTACTAGAGGAATGAGGAAAAGTATAGCTGTCTCAGTATTTTTCAGAGCCTGGGATTTCTCTTTAAAGGGACGCCATGACAAGTTCACAGAGATACTTACATATTTGGTAAAAACATTATTATACCTATCACTGATTGCTACTATATTTACACATTGAGGGTCTGCATAATGAAATGCACAACTCCACTGGATGTCACTCATATCAACTCCAAGAGGATGTCCCTCCCTTGTATTGCATTGATCTCATATGCCAGCACATCATTTGCCCAGAAAAGTCAGCACTTCTAAATGTAAAAACTATAACTAGACTCAGAAAAAAGCATGAACTTGCAAAGTCAGAAATCCAAAGTCAAAACGGAATTTTGATTCTAACATTTAGTATGCTCAAGTTAACTTCTTTTTGCACTATTCTCCATCTACTAAAATAGATATAAACTTTTTTTTACATAATATCATTGTTGTGGGACAAATAAAAACGTGGAAATTTCTCTGTAAATAGCCCTTAATGTACAAATTTATTCCCAAGAATTCTTTTCCCTAACACTACCGATGAATTACATTCGTCTCCTGTAAGTTTTTCATAATGTTATGTTATTTTAGTATTTTGTTTATAATTTCCAAGACTATGAATATCTTAAGGGCAGGGACTGAGACTTATCAAATTTCTAGAACTCAGCAGAGATTCGATAAATAAACTTCATTATTGTATGATTATGTTATCACAGATAAAGAACACACTATTTTATAAAAGTCATATATAAACTCACTGCACTTACTATAGTACATTAGATTTCAGTAATACATATACGAAAATCCCAATCTAAACCATTCATTTTAATGTATTTTCAGAACACAGGTGAAAGATTCAAAGTATAGCTATTCAAACTCTTCTTCCTGCCAAGAGTTACTGCCTTCACCCCATTGCCTGCTATATCATAAGTATTCTAAATATCTATACTAAAGCTAAGGGTTTACCAATGAGCACCTTTCTCAATTATTTACTCTAGTACCTGGTATACACTAACTAGTACTTCAGGAATTGAGCATATCTAAGAGCTGAATAACCAAAAAGAATTATTCCCGTCTTCTTCACTTATTACTCATAAATCTAATTTTTTAAATACCAGAATGTTCCTAAACTAAGGACATGCCAAATATTGTAGGTATAAAAAATATGTATTTGACATGCTGCTAGAATAAAATTCTTTCAACTTTTTAAAATTTTTGTTTCCCATGTGTCACAGAAAGAGTGTGGACACCATAGTAAGAGACATCAAATCTAATCTCAACTCTACTGCTTATCTGCTGCAAAATCTAGAACAAAGCAAATGCTCATTAAGTACCAACTGATATTATCTGAACTCGAGACCGCAGAGACTGCAGCGCAGCGCTCTATCAACTGAGCTAAATCCCCACTTCAATTCCCAGCACCGCAAAAATGGGAGAAGGGCCTGGCAATCCACTCCCAAGGTAATCCCGAACACAGTCAGCCATTGAAACCCTAGGAGGGTTGCTATGAGTCGGATACCGACTCAACAGCACCTAACAACAACAACAACAACAACAATATTATCTGAGACAATTTTGTAAAACCTACAAGGACATTGTACACAAGCACCTTCACCCTACCAAGCATACAGGTTGGATATAAGAAACCAGAGTATCTGGAAAGAGGCTGAAGTCTCAGGAGTGTTTATGATGAAATGAAGCTTTAGAAAGCATAGCAGAAATGGTTAGACAAAAGCAGAGAACAAGGAGAGAAGGGTCCAAAGAGTGAAGGCACATAGTGATTGCATTAGAAGAGATAAGAGGTAAACAGGAATTTGCATTTTGACCATAGCCTCAGGATTTTAAGGAAAACATAGATAAAAACAAATGCTGTCCATGTTCCCAATGTTGGACCAAAATGTCTTTTGAAGCTAAGCCAGCTGGACTACCAGAAGGGAGAGCCTCCCGTGCAGCTAGCCTCTCTGAAGGCTGAGGAGCAGCATGGAAACGGAGAACATGGCTTCACCTGTGATTCTCAGTAGCAGTGGGGGTGGCAATCAAAGCAGGATTAAGTTCCTTAACTATGGCTAATCCACTGCTGTGTCAATAAAGGACACCACAACCTGCACAATGTCCTTGGTGATGGCAACCATGTGTAGGTTTTCAGTTGTGTGAACCCAAGAACCTATTTTTTCCTGTTTAATAAAGCATTTAAGGGAACTCAGTCATACCAAAAGAGAATTATGTATTCCTAAAAATTTGTAAATCTGTAATAAAAGATATAACCAGCTTAAGAATACAATTGTATCCCTTTGATTTACAGACTTGAGTTAAAATACACACATTCTGTTTGAGGAACACTGTATCAGAGCCAAAGGAGGAAAATGCTCAGTAATGAAGCTATGTCACTTCCTAATGCATTGCCCTTGTAAAAACTCAGGGCTTTCTGTTGAACGGACTCTCACTGATGGATGGAGTCAAACTTCTAGCCTAAACTCATCTCTTCCCACCACAGACCTCTTGTTACATTTCTGAAATCCCTTCTTATCCTGTCCCATTACTTTTCTTGATTGCATATTCTAACGACATTACATTTATCCATTCTGTGTTTCAAGGTTTTTAATAATTTTTAACTGATACACTATGAAAATGTAAATCTAATTAATGAACATTAAAGAGTAATATGTCTGCAGCTGTAGCACTGTGGCGTCCAATCCCATCAGATCTCAGAAGCTAAGCAGGGTCAGGCACAGTTAATACTTGGATGAAAGAACACCTGGAAACACCAGGTGCTGTATGTAGGCTTGGGAGAAGGACCTGGCAACCCACTCCCAAAAATCAATCAGCCATTGAAAACCCTATGAATAACAGAAGCACTTACAACAGTGTTTCACCTGCTGTACGCAGGGTCAATATGAGTAGGATACCAACTGAACGGCACCTAACAACAAAAATAAAGAATAATAAAACATAATGACACTGATTGGTAACTTAAGATAAAGAAGAAAAAAAAAAGGCCTAACGAAAGAGTTGAGCATATGCCAACAAGGACCACAATAAGACACAATTTATCTTTGTAGGCAAAAAATGATCTCCAGAATCTCAGTTTAAAAAAAAGGGAGGGGGGGGAAGGAGACTAATCAATTTTACAATGAATAGCTCTTATATATGCACAACATTCTAGGATGAAATATTAGAGTGCTTCCGAAGTTGATCAATATTAGATAAATGAAAATTTAAGAAAACAGAGCTGAGTGTCATGGTTCATGCCCATAATACCAGCAACTCGGGAGGTTGAGGCACAATAAGCTCAGATTCAAGGCCAGAGGCAGAGTGCACAACTTAGTAAGACCCTGTCTTCAAAAATAAAAAGGGGGCTGGGGGTGGAGCTTAGTGGTACAGCACTTGCCTAGAATAAAGCAGTGGAAGGGAAAGGAAGGGGAGGGAGAGGAGTGGAGGGAAAGGAAGGGAAGGGAAGGAAAGAGAAGGGGAGGAGAAGGGAGGAGTAGGGGAAGGGAAAGGGAAGGGAAAGGGAAGGGGAAGGGAAGGGGAAGGGAAGGGGAAGGGAAGGGGAATGGGAGGGGAGGGAAAGGAAAAGGGAAAGGGAGAGAAAGGGAGAGAAGGGGAGGGGAGGGGAGGGAAGAGAAAGAGAAAGAAAGCAAAAAAGCAGAAAAATAGAGAAAGGAAGGAAGGAAGAGTGAAAGAAAGAGAAAATAAAACCAGAGATGGGGGAATGCTTTTATTATTTACAGATTTCACTATTTTAAAAAAGTGCCCAAATGTAAAATTTCACAAATATGGAAAGATCAGGATCCTCTCAAATGCAAGATGAGTACTTTAAGGCCACACATTGATAACCATGAAAAATACCATTTTTTAATCAACTACCTAAATAATGTCTTTTTCTGAATACAGATGCAAAATATAGCCCTTATGTATCATGCCTTAGGAAACAGAAACTATAAGACATATGTCATATAAGTTATATTCCCATTCCCAGTTAGTTCTCAACAGCCTGGTAGAGGCTCTACTGTCTGACACTCAGCTAAAGATATTAAGCAAGTGTGAGAGGTGATCACTCTACACCTAGAAATAAGAAATAAGATAACTATAATTTCAGAGCAGAGATAAAGAAAGTGCCTTCTATTTGGCTACCAAGATCATAGGCTGAGGAATAGTTCTTCACTTAAAACCAAATCCACATCCAGTGAGACAGAGCAACAGATAGGTGGAATCCACATTAAAGTGAGCATGAATGGAAGCTAGGGAGGAAAATAAAAATCTCTCTAAAGCTGCATATTAAAAAAAAAAAAACAACCATACCTAAAACAAATAATTTTGAATCTGTAAGAAAATGTAGATCTACTTAAAAATAATTCTCTTATGACTTTTATTTATCCAGATAATTCAGGAGAAATCCTCTAATCTTAGAAACACAAAAACCATCCATCAAAGCTGGATATTCTATAGGAAAATGGAGTAGAGAACAGCGTCTGAGAGAAAGGGAATTAACCTTTAAGGTGCTGAAATGCAAACTAATCAGAGAATAAAAGATTTAAACCGTAAACTGTACCTGGCCAATGAAAGATTATTCTTTAAACCTGCACTGTCACAACACATGGCTTTGTATCAGCAGACCTTACTTTCCCCTTGTGAATTCAAATTAAGTAATGATTTGACATGTCACTAAAGAATAAAATCACCAAATTCTTAAAACCTGTCATTTCAAGACAATAAAAAAATGAAAATGTTCCATCTTTTTCTATATCTTAGTTACTGACCTTTGAGTGAAAAGAAGGTAACTCCTTCTGGGACTTAAGTAACCATATTATTAGTGTTGCAAGACTTGGAGAAGAGTGGTATAACCCTTTTAGGATTGGACCCTCCAAATACTTGATCATACTGACCTTTGATGAAATTTTAACATCTCCATCCTGCATTTTCACACATCAAAGGGGAAAGCAAATGAAGAGCTCGACAAGCAGATTACATGTAGTATACAGAGTGTACTGCACTACAAATTAAAATGAGGGCACAGTACAAGCATGTTCTTAATGTGTCTTACTGTATTGAATGTGTCTTACTGTACTGAAATCAAGTGATATAATTTAACTGAACAGGGTGGCTTTAGAATGATAAAAATTAAAGCTGTGTAATATATAAAAAATATCAACAAAATGAAATTAGCATGGTCATTGCTCACCCTTCAGACAGTAATTATACCCAAGAGACATACCTGCTCATCTTGATCCCAGGCACCTTGTTGTTTCAGAGATGGAATGGCCCAGATGCTCAGTTTCCCTGAGAAGTGAATGGCTGCAAGGAGGCTCCCATCTGGAGAAAGGCTCATCTTGAAGATTCCGTCCTGTATAAGAATCATTAGGTCACAGCAAAGGATTGGTGGATGAGTAGAAACAACTTTCAGATCTAGATGCCATTCTTAGGACTGCCACATTATAAATGATCTTTAATAATTGAGGGTTTCCCCCACTTCCTATCACTGTAAGTATGCACCAGCATATAAACACAGAACTTCAGACCTTAAAGAGTTTATAGTATATTTTGTTGTTGTTAGGTGCCATCAACTTGGTGTCTGATTGACTCATAGTGACCCTAGGTACAACAGGAGAAACACTATTGTCAGTGCTTATCTGCTATCCATAGAGTTTTCAATGGCTGCTTGTTTTTTGGGAGTAAGTTGTCAGGTCCTTCACCCAAGCCTACAGCGCCTGATGTTCCCCAGGCGGTCTCCCATCCAAGTACTTACCAGGCCTGACCCTGCTTAGCTTCTAATATCTATTGGATATTAGAATGCTTAGATTGGATCCAATCATTAGAATGATTGGATGACAGAGTGCTACGACTGCAGATTATAGTATATTTTATAGGATTATATTTATAGATAACCCAAAATCCAAATATGCAAGGATTATAAAAGCTTTCTTCACACATTATCAGCATTCTGAATAACTTCTATGGACTGGTCTTTAGTAGACTGAATTCCTTGAAATTTGGATTTACGTTTGGAGTGATGGTTAAAGAGTACATAGTCACTGAGAGTGACAAAATTGTAACCTAAAATTGATAACTGAGATAGTTGTACAATTCTGTGAATATACTAAGGACCTGCTTATTGTATACTTTAAATGGGTGAAATGCACTGTAGGTGAACAGTATTTCAATAAAGCTATTCCCAAGAAAGTCATTAAACCATACATTTCCTTGATGCAATTTCTTTTATCTTCCTGTTTGTATTACACTACTAGCTCAAATGTCCATTTGATCTTTTAATTAAAAACAAACATTAAAGTTTTCTATTACTGGCAGCAATATTTAGGGCATAAATTGTACATTCTCTCAAATATTATAAAATTTCTATCTGTTCTAAGACAGAGGTTTAATGTTAAATATCAGATCTTTGCAAAAACAGAAGAAAGACATGGCAATCCATGCCTGAAGCAATCCCCATAGCAGTCCTATGAAAACCCTATGAGGGTTGCTATGAGTCGGACAGGACAGGAACTGATGGCACTGAACAATTCTTCTAAGAAAATCGTTTAGGCAATATTAGGTTACATCCTCATAACAAGAGGACTCAGAACATTCCCTATATTTTTCTGTATATTTTTTAAGACTGATATATAAAATATAAAACTTTCAATAAACAGTTCAATAACTTCTATTATATGCACCTACAAGGCACATAATTATGAATATGCCTACATGAAGATCTAGGACAGTTAAGGTTCACACAACTTAAACCTGAAAGGCATTCTGGTGAAAATGTTTGAGAAACACAAAGTTAAGGGGATCTGCATTACCTGTTCTTGTGCCTGGCGACTGTAAAACTTAACACTTAACATCCTTAATAATCCCAGTGTCTTTGGAACCTACAAAATAAATACCCATCATATGAAGAAAGATTAATACAATGATTTTTCATTGTCTTCATCTCATGGTCAAAAGGCTTTAAAGTCTAACAAAGAACTTTAAAAAATGGTTAAGAAAATCAACCAATGGGACTGACGATGTAGCTCAGTGGTAAAGCAACTTTCCTAGCAATTCCAAGGCCTTGTGTCTGATCTCCAACACCACAAATAAAGCTGCATATCATTTCAACATGGTTCGTGAGGCCTAACTAGCCCAGCGTCAGGTTCATTTTTAAAAAGATACAATCACCAATAAAAATCAAGGATCTTGGTGAGATTCTGCTTTCACTTAGATTAAAAAAAGAAAAACTCAACATAACAATCTTACAAAACATATCCATAAATGCTTAAGTACACAAATAAGTACTCCAGTACAACTTATGCAAATTAGCATCTACTGCAAGCTCTTCTCAAAAGAAGCTATCTCAGTTACCATTTTATCCTATCATCACTGTGGTAAAATTCAAAACTTCCAATACAAATTTTATTTATTAAGAATTGACCTAGCCAGGCACGGTGGCGCACCCCTGTAATCCCAGCAGCTCAGCAGGCAGAGGCAGGAGGATCAAAAATTCGAGACCAGAGGCAGTCTGTGTAACTTAGCGAGACCCTGTCTCAAAAAGAAAAAAAATAGGCTGGGGGTGCAGCTCAGTGGTCCAGCACTTGCAGAGCATGCAAGCGCAGGGCCCTGGGTTCAACCCCCAGTACACACAAAAAAAATAA
The DNA here is from genome assembly GCA_007922755.1 of Pedetes capensis. Classification (NCBI taxonomy): domain Eukaryota; kingdom Metazoa; phylum Chordata; class Mammalia; order Rodentia; family Pedetidae; genus Pedetes; species Pedetes capensis. The sequence continues at coordinate 11,410 of VMDO01038574.1, forward strand.
TAATAAATAAAATAAGAAGAATTGATATTACACTTTAAAAAAATACTGGAAAACATTCATTTAGAAATCTACATTTAAAATAACTTTAAAATAACAAGAATTTTTATGTTTAGACATATGAAATATGCTTACAAAAGTCAGAAGATCAGATAACTACAATTTTAAAACTGGAAAATAAGTGTTGAGGATGGACAGAATTTATAACTTTCAAACAGTGATACTGAGAATATAAGATAGTACAGTCACTGTACAAAAACTTGCAGTTCCTCAAAAAGTTAAACATAAGATTACTATGTTATTGTTAAGTGTAGTCCGTCAAGTAAAGTCCGCCTCATAGCGGTCCAATGTACAACAAAACGAAACACTTCAATACTGTGCCATGCGTGAATTTTTTTTTTTTTTATGTTTAAGCCCACTGTTGCAGTCACTGTGTCAATCTATCTAGTTAAGGGTCTTTCTTTTTTTCATTGACCCACCACTCTCCCGAACATGATGACCTTCTCCAGGGATTGGTCCCTCCTGACTACATGTCCAAAATCCTGCTTCCAAGGAGCACTCTGTTGCACTTCTTCTAAGACAGATCTGTTGGTTCTTTTGGCAGTACATGGTATACTTGGCTCCAGCACCATAATTCAAAGGCATCAATTCTTCGCCTGTCTCCCTTATTCAGTGTCCAGTTTTCACAACCATATGATGTGACTGAAAATGCCATGGCATAAACCAGGCACACCTGCATCTTCAATATGACATCTTAAGTCTTTAAAGAGGTCTTTTCCAACAGCTTTTCCTAATGCAGTGCATCTTTTGATTTCTTGACTGCTGTTTCCATGGATATTGATTGCATAACCAAATAAAGCAAAATCTTAAACAACCTCAATCTTTTCTCCATTTATCACATGGTTGCTTGCTTACCCAGTTGTAAGGACTTTTGTTTTCTTGATGTTGAGGTGCAATCCATACTAAAGGCTGTGTTCTTTGATCATCAGTAAATGTTTCAAATCCTCTTCACTTTCAGCAAGCAGAGTTGTGTCATCTGCATAACACAGGTTGTTAACGAGCCTTCCTCCAATGGTGATGCCATGTTCTGCATAAAGTCCAGTTTCTCAGATTATTTTCTTAGCATAGAGATTGAAGAGGTACAGTAAAAGGATACAGCCCCAACGCATACCTTTCTCGACTTTAAATCAGGCAGTGTTTTCTTGTTCTGTTTGAACAGCAGCATCCTGGTCCATGTACAGATTCCTCATGAGTACAATTAAATGATCTGATATTCTCATTCTTCGCAATGTTATCCATAATCTGTTGTCATCCACACAAATGCCATTGCATAGTCCATGAGACATAGAGATAGACATCTTTCTGATATTCTCTTCTTTCGGCTACAATCCACCTGACATCAGCACCGATGTTCCTGGTTCCATGCCCTCTTCTGAATATTGCTTGGCTTTCTGACAGTTCCCTGTCAATATACTGCTACAGTCACTTCTGAATGATATTTAGCAAAATTTTATTTGTACATGATATTAATGACATTGTTCAATAATTTCCACATTCAGTTGCATCCCCTCTCTTGGGAATAGGCACAAATATGGAACTCTTCCAGTCAGCTGGCCTGATAGCTGCTTTCCAAATCTCTTGACATAAACAAGTGAGCACCCCCAGTGCTATACTAGTTTGTTGAAACATCTCAATTGGTATTACACCAGTTCTTGGGGTCTTGTGTTTCATAAATTCCTTCAAGGCAGTTTCCACTCCATCTTTCAGTACCACTGGTTCCTGATCATATGCAACTTCTTGAAATGGTTGATCATCCACACCAATTCTTTTTAATATAATGACTCTGTGTATTCCTTCCATCTTCTTTTGATGTTTCCTATGTCATTTTCCATTTTCCCCATATAATTCTTCACTATTGCCACTGAAGGCCTGAATTTTTTTCTTCAATTCTTTCAGCTTGAGAAAAACAGT
>VMDO01038575.1:0-13373 GCA_007922755.1 Pedetes capensis
AAAAAAAAAAAAAAAAAAAAAAAAGACATCTCAAAATCTGTCTTGAAATATAGTGCTGTTAGTGATGGAATAATATCTGTATGTCTACAAGGAAGGCCAATTAATATGACTATTATTTAAATTTATACACCCACCACTAAGGCTACAAATGAAGACAGGGAAGATTTTTACTACCTCCTACAATCTGAAATAGATCAAACATGTAATCAGGATGTACTGATAATAGTGACTGGAATGAAAAAGTTGGAAACAAAGAAGGCGGCTCAGCAGTTGGAAAATATGGCCTTGGTGGCAGAAATGATGCTGGATATCACATGACAGTATTTTGTCAGAACAATGACCTTTTCATTGTAAATACATTTTTTCACCAATATAAAGAGTGACCATATACATAAAATTCACACGATGGAGCATACAAGAACCAAATTGACTACATTTGTGGGAAGAGATGATGGAAAATCTCAATATCAAAAGTCAGAATATGACCAGGTGCTGATTGTGGATCAGACAATCAACTGCTCATATGTGGGTTCAAACTGAAAGTGAAGAAAATTAGAATAAGTGTACTAGAGCCAATGTATGACCATGAGGCTATCCCACCTAAGTTCAGAGGCCACCTCAAGAACAGATTTGATGCATTAGACACTAATGATTAAAAACCAGATTAATTTTGGCCTGACATCAAAAAACATCATTCATGAGGAAAGTGAAAAGTTATTTAAAAGACACACAAAAAAAGAAAAGACTAAATTACATATCAAAAGAGATTCTGAATCTTGCCCTTGAATGTTGAACAGCTAAAGTAAAAGGAAGTCATGGTGAAGTCAAAGAACCAAACAGAATATTTCAAATGGCAACTCAAGAAGTCAAAATCAAATATAATGAAGTGTGCAAAGAGCTGAAGATAGAAAACCAAGAGAGAAGAACATGCTGTTTTTCTCAAGCTTAAGGAATTAAAGAAAAACTTCAAGCCCTTAGTGGCAACAGTGAAGGATTCTACAGGGAAAATATTAAACTATGCAGGAAACATCAAAAGAAGATGCAAGGAAAACAATTGGTGGACAATCAATCATTTCAAAAGGTTGCATATGATCAGGAACCAATGGTACTGAAGGAAGAAGTGGAAGCTGCCTTAAAGGAATTGGTAAAACCCAAGGCTCCAGGAATTGATGGAATACCTACCAATCAAGATGTTTCAACTGATGCAGCACTGGAAGTGCTAACTTATTTATGCCAAGAAATTTGGAAAACAGTTACCCAGCCAACTGACTGGAAGAGATCCATATGTGTGCCTAATCCCAAGAAAGGGGATCCAAACAATGTGGAAATGGTATCAATTGGTATCATTAATATCACAAGCAAGTAAAATTTTGCTAAAGATCATTCAAAAGTGACTGGAGCAGTGTATAGACAGAGAACTGCCAGAAAATCAAGCCAGATTCAGAAGATAGCATGGAACCAAGGATACCATTGCTGATGTCAGATGAATATTAGTTGAAAGCAGAGAATATCAAGAAGATTCTATCTATCTTCTATTGACTATATAAAGATATTTGACTGTATAGATCATAACAAATTATTGATAACATTTTAAAGAATGGGAATACCAGAGCACTTAATTGTACTCATGAAGAATCTATACCTGGACCAGGAGACAGTTGTTCAAATGGAACAAGGAAACACTGCCTGGTTTAAAGTCAAGAAAGTTGTACATGAGGGCTGTATCCTTTCACTGTACCTCTTCAATCTCTAAACTGAGCAGATAATCTGAGAAACTGGGCTTTATGAAGAAAAACATGGCATCATGATTGGAGGAAGACTCATTAACAACCTCTGCTATGCAAATGACACAATTCTGCTTGCTGCAAATGAAGAGGATTTGAGACATTTACTGCTGAAAATCGAAGAACACACCCTTCAGTATGGATTGTGCCTCAACATAACAAAACAAAAATCCTTATAACTGGGTCAGTAAGCAACTTCATGATAAATGGAGAAAACCAAGATTTTGCATCACTTGGTTCTACAATCAACACCCATGGAAGGAGCAGTCAAGAAGTCAAAAGACACATTGCCATGGGAAAAGCTGATCCAAAAGACCTCTTTAAAGTGTTGAAAATAAAGATGTCATATCTAAGACAAAGGTGCACCTGACTCATGTCATGGTATTTTCAGTCATATCATATGGTTGTGAAAGCTGGACATTGAATAAGGGAGACAGGAGAAGAATTGATGCTTTTGAATTATGGCACTGGAGAAAAGTATTGAATATATCATGGACTGCCAAAAGAACCAACATATCTGTGCTAGAAGAAGTGCAACAAGAGTGTGCCTTGGAAGTAAGGATGGCTAGACTACATCTGACATATTTTGGACATGTTGTCAGGAGGGCCCAGTCCCTGGAGAAGAATATCACATTTGGAGAGTGGTAGGTAAACAACAACAAAAAGAGAAGCCCCTCAACTAGACGTATTGACACAGTGTCTGCAACAATGGGTTTAAACATTAAAAAGATTATGTGCCTAGCACAGTGTTAGGGAGTGCTTCATTCTATTGTACACAGGGTCACTTATTATTCAGACATTATTCGACAGCACCTACCAATAACAGCTCTGCCCCTCACTGAGCTGGGTCAACACATCCCACCAAAGCCACATCCTCCTTTCCGTGAGAAATTTGAAAGGAATAACCAAGGGGTCTTTGACTTCATTTGCTGGTCTGATTTGACACTGTAACAAATGCCTTTATCCAGGCTTTATGTTTGGCCTCTTATGACACCTTACGCCCATGCACACGCACACACGCACATGCACCACACACACAGCCTCCTCACACTCCCTGTACAGGCAGAATTCTGGTTCCTGAAGGGATCTGTGAGGCCCTAAGTACTAAAGCACAGCATTACCCACTTGACAGACAGAAAAGAGTGGGAAGAAAAATCACTCAAAAGAACTTGGAATATGCAGATGGGGAATTTTTCATTTTGAAATAACTTCAGACTTACAGAAAAGCACAAAGTACTTTGTTCTTGCTGTTTTATTGTTTTTGAGTCAGGGTCTTGCTATGTAGCCCAGGGTTCCCTGGAAGTCTCTACATAGGCCAGGCTGTCCTAGAACTCATGATCCTCCTGCCTCAGCCTCCCCAGTCCTGGGATTATAGGCATGTACCACCACACCTAGCTCACCAAGTACTTTTTACAGAAAAATGAAAAAAATACCAGAATTCCTGCATATTCTTCACTTTTTTTGCTTACCATTTTCCCCTCTCTACATACTTTTCCCCTGAACATTATTAAGAAAAAGATGCAGATAAGATCCCCTTCATCCCTAAGTACTTGAGTATATATTTCCTCAAGGTCACAACCATTCCCTTTCATAACCCCATACATTACCCAAATCAAGAAATTAATATTCCTGTAATACTATCATCTGAACTACATGCCTTTTCTAAATTTCACCAATTTTCCTAATAATGTTCTTCATAGCCAAGAATACAGAATGCAATCCAAGGTCATATGCTGTCATGTCTCTTTAGATTCCTTTAATTAGAACAGTTCTTCAGTCTTTGTCTTTCATGACACTGACTTTTTGAAGAATAAAGCCATTTATTCAATAGACTGTCTCTCATTTAGGGCTTGGCTGGTGTTTCACAATTAGATTCAGTTTGTAACTTTTTGGCAGGAATACCACAGAGCTGATACTGCATCCTTCTTTAGCGCACACATCAGGAGATACATGGTATTGATTTGTTCCACTTGTCCTTTGCGATGTTAACTTCGACCACTGGGTTCTGTTCGGGTCTGAAAGGCCTCTCCATTAAAAAGTTACTATTTTTCTCATCCCCTACAGCTGCACCAACTGGTGTCCGGTTCTGTCAGATCTTGGGGGCCTGGTTAGTACTTGGATGGGAGACCACCTGGGAACATTAGGTGCTGTAGGTTTGGAAGAAGGACCTGGCAACCCACTCCCAAAAAGCAATCAACCAGGGAAAACCCAATAAATAACAGAGAAGCGCTGATAATAATGTTTTGTCTGTTGTACATAGGGTCGCTATGAGTCAGATACCAACTGGACCACACCTAATGACAATAATTTCTCTTGTGGAAATCAGTAAATATCAGACTCATGTGTCAGAGCATGAATCCCTTTCACTTGTCCTTGTCCTGAAGTGTGGCTGGGCCATTTCACAATGGACCCGCTGAGGAAGGAGGAAGAGTCAAGAAAGCGAGGGAAGGTAAAAGGGAAGTGGAGAATAAAAGGAAGGAGAAGCTGGAGAGAAAGAACCCTCTCCTCTTCATTCCACCTCCTCCTTCACTCCTGCAGCCTCCTCACATCCCCACCCGGCTGCCCTCTCCAGGAAGTCTGCGCAGCGCTGCCGTGGGCATTCTTGGAGCAGAACATAGGACACTGTCAGAGGTTAGAAATAGTCTCCTTCATCTCAGAAAAGGGCTCAGAGATGACCAGAGTGTATGGGGGGAGCCACAGTTTCTCACCACAGAAATGCCACAGGAAGAGGAGGAGAAAAAACACAGTGTTTGTGACACCCCAATCACCCTCCTCGCCAGGACTCCCACCACAGGCTGGAGGCGCTTCCGGCACAAAGGAGGGCCCGGGAAAGCCGGTGGTAAATCAGCTCTGCCTTTACTAGCCAGAGGTTGCTATGGCAATAGGAATACACCGTAGGTCTTAAAAGATGTAATTTTCTGTGATTCACAGTATATTTTTAGCCATTTTTCTTCCTGTATTATCTCCCTGTGGCAATTGCCTATTAATGCTGTTCTGCACGAGGATTGGACTAAATGGTCTGTTCTCCAAAGTGGTGAAAACCCTGGAGATCAGTAAGTACAAGAGGGTTACATCCCATGGATCTAAGGGTAAGCTGGTAGAACAACTAGATTGGTTCCAGACATGGGTTAATTAGCGTGGGCCATATCACACTTAAGAGAAAAAAGAATAAAAGGACCCAGGAATGTGGTACTGGAGTCCCTGGAAGGGGAAACTGAGTCATGTTATGCACTGAAATCACCATGCTCAGTTGGTGTCAAGGGCAGGGCACAGAAGTCAGAGACCTACATCCTGGGCAAGGGAAGGTAAGGCCAGGTTTCTGAAGAAGGAACTATACAAGCATACCAACCTTTTCAAAATTTTAGCTCAAGTCTTGCTATTGTTTTTCTTTCTCTCTTCTTTACTTCTTTGCTTTAATCTTACTCATTACTTTTTTCATTTGTTTGTTTTTTAGTGCTGGGGATTGACCCAGGGACTTGTGCATGTTAGGCAAGCACTCTTCCACTGAGCTACAACCCTAGACCATAATTTTACTCATTTTTTGCACCATAAATTGAAGGAAGGGACTAAAAGGTGAAAATAGAACTAGGCTGCTTGGCTGTTCTTAATACAGTATGTCACATGTCGAATTGCTTAATGACAGTGATACATTCTATGAGATGCGTTGTTAGGTATTTTTACCAAACATCACAAAATGTACTTATACAAACCTGCATGGCACAGCCTACTGCACACCTAAGCTATATGGTACAGCCTTTCCACCTAGGTTATAAACTTGTACAGCAGTGACAATGACAAATATTTGTGTATCTAAACACAGAAAAGATATAGCAAAAATACTAGATAATAGGAATTTTTCAGCTCCATTGTCATCTTATGGGACTGCCATCATCTGCATAGCTCATCATGGACTGAAATAACATTATTTCAATGCATGATGGGAGTTGTACCAGGAGTCTTTTCATTTCAGGTTGCAGAAAGCCTACCCTGAACCACTTAAGCAGAAAGAGAATTTACTGTCGCTTATTGTTGTTACATGCTATTTAGTTGGGTCCAACTCGTAGCGAACCTCTGTACAACAGATGAAACACTGCCTGATACTGTGTCATGCCAGGCACTATTGTCCATGCTTCTCTGCTACTCATAGGGTTTTCAATGGCTGATTGTTTTTGGGAAGTAGACTGCCAGGTCCTTATCCCAAGCCTACAGTACCTGGTGTTCCCAGGCAATCTCCCATCCAAGTATTAACCAGGCCAAACCTTGCTTACCTTCTGAGATTTGAAGGGATCAGATGCCAGGGTGGTATGGCTGTAGGCTTACCATCACTAATAACTGAAAAGTCCATGGGTATGGGCTGGTCTTAGGCACAGTTGAATTTAAGAGCCAGATGACATCATCAATATGTGGGCTCTCTATGAAAGCAAGTTCCACTGATGTTTTGGCTTTGGGGCTATGTTGTTGTTGTTAGATGCTGTCAAGTCAGGTCCAACTCATAGTGACCCTATGTATAACAGAGAGAAACACTACCCAAGACTGTGATAGGCACACGATCTTTTTTATGTTTGAGCCCATTGTTGGAGACACTGTGTTTCTTCTCATTTTGAGTCATGCCACATCAGCAAATGGAGGTCCCAGGGGCCATACTTCATTCCTGTTATTAAGGTTGACTGTACTTTGAGGAAGCAACTCTTCCTTAGTCATCTTTGGAATTCCTTCCAACCTGGGATGGAGAGGGCTCATTTTCTAGCACTATATTTGACAGTGCTTCTCTGCTATTCATAGGGTTTTCAATGGCTTATGATTTCAAGAGAGGGATTCTGGGTTCTTCTCTCTAATCTGTCTTAATCTGGAAGCTCAGCTGAAACCTGTCCACCTTGAGTGGCCCTCCTGGTATCTAAAATATCAATGGCAGAGCTCTCAGCATCACAGCAACACTCAAGCCCCCACAGCATAACAAGCTGACAGACACATGGGTGTTTTGGACTATAGGAGCATAAAACTCAGTTAATAGAGATTTCAACAAAGTGTGGTTTGTTTTTCTCACATAAGAAGTATAGAGATTGGTTCAGTTTTTCCTCATATGACAAGTAGGCATAGATGACATTTCTGCATAGCAGCTCAGTAGTGTTATCAAGAATCCTGCCTCTTCATTTCTGCTCTACCATCTTCAGGGTCACCAAAGGATTACTGAGCCCCAGGTATTTAAAGAGGAAAGAAGAGGCTAGCTGCCTCTGATTCTCTTATTTAGAAAAGCAAATCCTGGTCCAAAGCCCCCAGGTAAACTCTGTTTCCAGCTGGTTGAGTACATCCAATGATGTAGCCACCCTAGCCACTAGGGAGGCTAGGAAAGTATGTTTTTAGGTTTTTCAGACTCCTAATGTAAAGGCAGTTTTATTGATTGTTTTGTTTTGGTCTCAAATAACAAAGAATCACCCTTTCCTAGGATTTGGGGATGGTTCTGCCTCTTCCTTTATCAACCAACAGGGAGAAAGTAGAAGAGAAAGGTAAGAAGCTTCCCTTTAAGAATGTGTGTGATGCAGAAGTTGCATTCACCACTTTTCTTCTCACACCCTTTGGGTCACAACTGAGTCACAGGATCACAACTAGCTCCAAGAGAGGCTGGGAAATATAATACTTGGGCAGCCGTGTCTAGCTAAAACTTGAGTTCTGTTACTAACACAAAGAAGAGGGTGGTGTTTCAGGACAATTAGCAATCTCCTCCAGAGCAATTATAGGAGAAAGAATTTGAATGGGTGTTGGATTGGCCAGCCAACCTTTTCTGCCTCTATTTCATATGTCAGATAGTTTCAGCATCATCAGACTCACATTCTCCCTGGACTAAGGCCATTAGTAAAATAGCCCAACATCCTAGCAGCTACCCTGGCCAGTCTCAATTCATCCTGATTGTGAGTAAGTCACTTGCCTATCATTAATCAAGGAGAAGTAACACAATGCCCTGATTGGTCATTCCTAAGTTACCTGCAACACTATATCACCCAGACCTTCTTGGTCCTCAATTTGATCATCTTTAAGGTAGACATAATAATGAACCTACCTTACAGGATTGGTGGGAGAGTGCTACTTGGTGGCCATTGACAATAAATGCATCCTTACCTGACCTACTGATCACATTCACCCTAACAATATCATTTTAAAAGATAAGACCGCTATAAATCAAAGTGAATGCTATTTAAGCTGGACATGGTGGCAAGTACCTATAACCTCAGCACTTGGGAGGCTAAGGTAATAGGATTTATAAGGTCAAGGCCAGCCTGGGCAACACAGGGAAACCCTGTCTCAAAAAAAGAAGAAGAAAAAGAAGAAGAAGAAGAAGAAGAAGAAGAAGAAGAAGAAGAAGAAGAAGTAGTAGTAGTAGTAGTAGTAGTAGTAGTAGTAGTAGTTACCAGATAGCTAGCCTATATTTAATCTCATAATACATTCCACATTAAAAATATTGATTCAGCACTTGCTAGATACTTGCCACATGCTAAGCACTTTGCATACCTTCTATCATGATTTCCAAAGTAATTTTATGGGAAAGATACTTTCATTGTTTTCATTTAACAGACAAGGAAATTTAGTGATAAGATCACAGGTAGCACAGTGCTTGAGCCACAAAGCTAGGAGGACTAAAGTGGAGCCCCCAAACTTTGCTCCCTCTTAATGTACACAAGTAAAACCCACATGAAAATCTTCTTGCTAATGGTGGAAGTCCCAGGGCCCGCTGCTCAGGTCTCCCTCAGGGAGAAAACCTGCCTCCAGGAGAAGCAAGCAGCTAGCCTCCCACTGGGCACCTTTTGGATCCCTGGAGCCTTTGCACCGAGTCCCTTTCCTCCATGGACCAGCAGCATTACCAAAACCAGGCCTGTGCTGCCCAGTGGTGCCTTAGCTGCTCCTGGGTTTCCTACCCACCCGACCATGCTATTCCCAGAACTGTGCTGTAGTCTGAGGTTCTTCCAGCCCAGTCCTCTTCCCTTCCTCTCTTCCTTGGTAAGTGCCTGCACTGTTTCCAGAAAGTTCTCTGCACCTACCTCTGCTCCCCACCCTTTCTCCTTCATAGACATTTCCCACAAATCCTCCACACACCTAATTCCAGCTTGGCATCTGTATATCAAAGGACCCCAAATGGTACGCTTGTGTACCACCACACGGACTACACCACTGGCTTGTATGTTTCCAAAGATTCTTGAGTGTTAAAGAATAATCAAGAAGTGAATAGTGATTCAAAGTTGTGAAATTAGGAAGATCTAATATAGTCCATTAAGGAGACTCAAAACAGAGACTCTGCTGGGCATGGTGGCACACACTTGTAATCCCAGTACTTTCAAGGGGGAAGCAGGAGGATTGACATGAGTTCAAGGTCACCCTGGTCTACATAGCAAGTTCCAAGACAGCCTGGGTTACACAGTGAGACGCTGTCTCAAAACCCAAAAAACTAAAACAAACAACAAAAAGAAAGTAGAGAATCCATCTCTATGCAAGTTTTTGCAAAGGGAAAATAGCATTGTTGATCTTAAAAGGGAAAATATCTGGCTGCACTGGGAATGTTAAAGGGAGATGGTGGGAAGGGTCTGTAATTTGCCTGGAGTCACTCCACAGGGTGGCAATAGATTCCAGTCATCCTAATTCTCCATCCAGAAGCTTCCAACACTACTAAGACGAGGAATTGATTCCTTCAGAAAGAGCAAAGACTTTTACTTAACTCAGCCAAAGAAAGAAAGTGATCAATTGAACAAAATTCACTGGCTTTGATAAGGATCTCCAAACTGAAGTGAGGTTATTTTTATTGCTCCTGGGAATACTGACCTTGTGCCGCGAATACCTCCCTTCAACGTTAAAATTTGCACAGTGATGGCTAACTGACAGCCACAGAGTGGATACGGCCTACCAACATGTTTTATTTGGTTCTAATAGCTCTTTTTTTTTTTAAATAAAATTTAAAATTTAACAATCTGGATATTTCACATAAAAATATAGAATTGTCTTGAAAAATCAGAAAATCTGACAATGGTAGGCTTGCATAGTGACTTCTTCAGATCAGGCTAGAATCTCTACTTTTCCTAACCTATACCACCTGGAGCACTGAAGTCCTTTGAGTTCATGACACCAAGCTTCAACTGGCCATAACAGTAAACCTACTTGATTTTGAGCACTCAGATTTAATCATGAGGCCTGGATAGCACTCAGCCAAAGTTAACTGTAATCTCTTTAAGAAATATTAGCCACATCAGGTGCGGTGGCGCACGTCTGTAATCCCAACCGCTGGGGAGGCGGAGGCAGGAGGATCGCAAGTTCGAGACCAGAGACAGTCTGCATAACTTAGCAAGACCCTGTCTCAAAAAAGAAAAAAGAAAAAAAATTGGGCTGAGGGTACAGCTCAGTGGTCCAGCACTTGCAGAGCATGCAAGCAGGAGGCCCTGAGTTCAACCCCCAGTACGGCAAAGGAAAAAAAAAAAGAAAGAAAGAAACATTAGTCACCAAGCAAATTAATGGCATAAATAAGATTGCAAGAAGAAATTACTTTTTTAAAAAAAGGTGTCTTCAAGCACACCAGCAGTAGTGATGGCATTATTAGCACAGCTGGGATCTTTGTCCTCAGTGACAGCAGGGAGACAGGTGGTAGCCAGAGGCAGAGGCTGTGGTTAGAAGAGGTGGGACTTCTGGCCTGGCTTTGCCCTTGCTAGTTATATGACCTTGAGCATTTCTTTCACGCTCAGCTCAGGTAACTGGTGTGGTCACAACAATAAGTAAGAGCTAACAATTACCAAGTGCTCATTACATACAAAGCACCGTGTTAAGGGTTATATGTGCAGCCTCTCTTTTCATTTCACACCAAGTCCCAAAGTCAAGTACTAGTACTATCCCCAAAGCAGGGGACAGATTTTGTGACCTGTCCAGAGTAGACAGTCAATCAGTGATAGAGCCATGATTTAAAGCACAGACCCTCTGACTCCAGAGGCCACGTCTGTGTCTACTACTCTACAGTGCTTACACCTGCAGAGTTGTGGTAAGCATTAAACAAAACATGCAGACCAAGTGCCTTTTGTAAATTGTAAAGGGCTACAGGCGTTTACTACCATCACTTGACCATTTTAATTGCAAAACTGATGCTTTATCTAAAAGTTACCAATTCAGTTTGGCCCTTTCCTAATTACTTCAAAATAACACTTTTTTTTTTTAAAGAAATTATAACACGGAAATGGAACTGACACATCATCAGTCCTATAGTGCCCTCTGCTGGCAACAATCAGGAAAATTGTGAAATCCCAATAGTAATAGTGATTCTCCTGCTCCCCCTTGAAGAACTATTTCTGGAGTACTTACTTTGTGCTGGACATTGTACTGTGTCCTACAAAGTCTAGAGAGGCTAGGAGCAGAGGAATCAGGATCTCTCTCCTACCCAACCCTTTCCTCCATAATTTAGATACAGAAGTTTGGCAGGGAAAGCTAAAGTCACCTATTTCATCTCATAGTACATTCCAAACTAAACATATTTATTCAACACTTGCTAGGTGATTCCCATCATACATATCACAGAGAGGAGGCCAAATCCAGACACTGTCATCCTCCTCCTCCTCAAAAAGCCACAATGAACCCCTAACCATGAGGTAAATGGCACCCCTTGCCCAGGAGTGTGTAAATGCTTAATAACCAGCTCACTAACAGAGGCAAGCCTGTTAGTGTTTGCTGATATCCATGGTGCAAATACTCTCATAATGACCAGTTTCAAGCTACCATCATGATGATTCCAAGCTTCTTGAAAATTTAGCAATTGGCCTCTTGTGAGCTGCAGGAACTGGCTCCAACATACCACTTCTCTCAGCCCTAGAAGAAAAAACACCTTCTCATCTTCCTTCCCAATCAACTGGAATCCAGAATACTTCCAGCAGGTATACATCCATGAGCAAGGACAGATCAGCCTCACTCCCAGAAAACCGACCCCAAATGAGAAATGGGGAGTGCCGGCGGGAGCCGTCTCTAAGCATCCTCAAGTGCCTCTGATCAAAGGTGTTCTTCACCTTCCTCTTGCTCCCCCTCTCTGGTCTTTTACACATCTAACCAACTGAAGGAGAGACTTTTCAGAACATCATGACATCTCAAAAAAAAAAAAAAAAGAACTTGCTTTTACCCTTCATTTCTGCCGCACCTTCCAATTGCCTATCCAAATCACCACAGATTTGATGCACAGCCTGCCTCACTCCAAAAACCCCATTCCAACAGGGGGCAACTTCTGTTACTATCGGAACCCTAAGATTTCCTGAAGTGAGGAGGTGGGCCAACTGGACCATGTGCCTCTCACTTTGTCCAGCTTACAAGGAAGAAGGTCCTGCCTTGGCTCCAGAGGAAGAAGAAATGTGTGTGGGCCATGCATGGCCTGCGGTCATAAGTCCCAATGGTCATCAACTACAGAGGTGAATCAGGCTGAGCAAAGCCTAGCTGCCACGAGCCCAAGAGGACCAATTTCCTAAGTATATGCTTCCTATTCAGCCCCCAACTCATTCCAGAGCCACCAAATAAAACCAAAAGTGTGATAAGCCCTGTTATGAGCAGCTGCCAAACCTCCACCTCCCCCGAGATTAGAGGTTAGCAATTTCTTTGCTTGTTCTCCCCCAACCCGCTCTGATTTCCTTCTGCAGACTCAATCCACTCACCCCAAGCTTCCGCTGACCCAAACTAAAGCTGAAATCTACAGCGAGAAGACCGCGTTCCGCTTTCAGCTCAGCTGCTCAGAGTCGTATGTCCTTTAAGAAGGTTTCTAATCCCTCAGAGAGTTGTCTACTGAAGCCTACATAGAAACAAACATCAGAATGCAGTGTTCGGGAGATTAAATCAGAATGTTTGTGGGAAGAACTTTATAAGTCAATTGTTGTTGTTAGGTGCCGTTGAGTCGGTATTTGACTCATAGCGACCCTCATAGGGTTTTCAATGGCTAAGTGCTGGGATTTAGCTCAATTGGTAGAGCGCTGCGATGCAGTCTCTGGGGTCGAGAGTTCAATTCCCAGCACCACAAAAATGGGAGAAGGGCCTGGCAATCCACTCCCAAGGCAATCCCGAAACAGCCATTGAAAACCCTATAAGGGTCGCTATGAGTCGGATACCAACTTATAAGTCAGAGTTTGATATAAATGTTTATTTTTCTACCTGAGAGAGGTCGTCACAATGTTTTTGGTTTTTTTTCTCCCCCTTATGAAAGGAATACATGCCTTTGTAGAAATTCTGATAAAATGTGTATATATATATATATATATATATATATATATATATATGAATTAAGATCATCCAGAGTTAACAATTCCTATTTGATGCATTTTCCCCAGTTTTTTTTTTTTTTCTGTGTGCATATAAATGATACCCTTGTTAAAATAAAGGATGGGGTTGGCAGTATAGTTCAGTGGTAGAGCACTTGCCTAACATGCTTGAGGCCCTGGCTTCCATGCCTAGCCCTGCCACAAAAGAAGTAGAAGAAGGAGGAGGAGGAGGAGGAGGAGGAGGAGGAGGAGGGGAGGAAGAAGAGGAAGAAGAAGAGGTGGCGGTGGCAGTGATGATGAGGAGGGGGAGGAAGAAGGTGGGAAGAGGGGGAGGAGGGGG
>VMDO01038576.1:0-13369 GCA_007922755.1 Pedetes capensis
AAGTAGAGAGGAGAAGCATACTGACTGTTATCTCTGAATCAGAGTTTTTTTCAGAGACTGTGGTTAATATCATATAGGATTACAACAGTGAAGCATGAGTATTTCTTACCTTAAAAAATAAAACCATGAAAAGGAGCATAAAAGCCAAAATACGAAATTGCAAGTTTTTTACATGGTTGGAGTATAAGATAATAATAATAATAAATGAAGAGGCTTTTACTAAAAATTTAAATAAGCTATGATATTTAGTGAAGATTTCTAAGGGATCTCCTTTCTCTAAGTTTTAATTTGATACAAATTATAGGTTAAATATTGCATTTTTACCTATTCAAAACACATCAGTTTCTTTTCAACTCATATTTTTTATAAAAGGTTCTCCACTGAGATACATGGACCATAATCTTCATATTAAGATCATTAAAATCTAAAAAATCAAATTTTGCATTTGTGTGTGTTTCTAGTTGAGAATTTCTGCACCCAAAGATCAATTATATCACATACCAAATGAAAAATGTATTTTAATATTCAATTGTACTAAATTCTTTGTTTTTCTTGAAGCAATGTAAGTTATCTTCTTTGAGATAAAAAGAGTCCATCCAGCTTACCATGTTCTTATTTTTGCACAGAACACCGGGATAGTCACATAATGCTTTGTAAGCTAAGATATTAATTTCTTTCTGTTAACATTAATTTTTATTTTCTATTTCTCTTTTAGGGTTTTTATTCTTTCTGTCCTTTGATACAAGCTTCTTCAAATTATCATGTAAACATATAATGTATAAAAAATGAACATTATAGCCAATAGTGATATATTTATATTATTATCACAATCTTGTTTCTCCAATTTAAAGAATGTATATTTTAAAATAATTTTTCAATTTAAAATGCTAAACAAAATATTACCATGTTATTGAATATTTGGAGACAATAGTAAATATTCATATATGAATATGTTTAATATCAGTACTCACTTAGATAAAGTTTTGTTTTAGAAAAGTTTACTGTTTCCTGAATCTATTTTTTCAAGTTAATCTCTGTTTTTTTTAGTTCTCTTAGAACATTCAATTTTTAATTCTACTAATATATAATACAAAAATGAATAAGAATAACTAGACTTCCCTTTAACAATTATAAAAGTATTTATGTGCTGTCTATGACCTAATGGTTTAATTAATGAATGTTTTCTTTTGTTTGTACTTATTTTCCCTAGCAAACTTTTAGAGACAAGAGGAAATTCAAAGTTAACATCTAGTATGAAGAGCACATTTTATTTTTACATAAATTAAGAACACAAGTTACTTATATATTAGGAAAAATAAATAAAACACAAATTGGGCTACAGAAAAACAGAGTCTAGTAGCCAGGATAAAATATACACATAACAACTATACTCACCTTAATGTTGCTAGTATATCACAGTGTTAACAATTTAGTCT
Source organism: Pedetes capensis (assembly GCA_007922755.1). Lineage (NCBI taxonomy): Eukaryota > Metazoa > Chordata > Mammalia > Rodentia > Pedetidae > Pedetes > Pedetes capensis. The sequence continues at coordinate 1,437 of VMDO01038576.1, forward strand.
CTAGAGACAGATGGTCAACTCTTGGATCCTAGTTCTGCCAATTATAAGTTGGTTGCCAATGGGCAAGTTATTTTATGTTTCTAATCCTCAATGTCCTCATTATAAGTAAACACATTGTAGTGCATTCTTTTAAGTGTTCATGCAAGTGTTAAATTAGGAATCAGTTGAACATATTTAACAGTTTACATTATTGTTATTATTATTATTAGTAGTAGTAGTAGTAGCAGTAGTAGTAGTAGTCGTAGTAATGTAAAGTACTACATATAGAAAATTAAAATATAATAATTACTATTGATGGATTCAGGAGGTAGCAATTGAACAGGGCCACAGAAATTTTTAATTTTTTACAGGTACAGTCAGTCAATGCAACATGTACCAAGGCTTGAAGGCAGGAGACCTGGCAATCAAGACTGCAGTTCTCTCAGAATGTGGGGTTCATGTGAGGGGACACCAAGAAAAAGGAGGTAAAGGTCAGACTATAGAAGCCCTTATTTGTCAAACTGTCTCAAATCCTATTTAATTATATCTTTCTATCAGATATTGGAGCTAACAATTACAGTAATTAGATATTAATTTTTTTCTCTACAGACTTTTAAGCAGGTTGTTATATGACTTCCATTTAATCATATAACATATACATTATAATCATATAACATTTACAATATTAAGTAGATTTAAAGTCCTACTAAATATAGATCTTATGCACAAATATTCAGAAATTATGGCATTAACAATCTGTGGGAGCACACACACACAGACATTTCAAAGTAAATATTTAGTAGCATTGTTTGATGAATGTTGTTAATTAAAATAATATAAAGACAATTGGCTTCATGACTACATTTTGTGAAAAAGCCAAATGATTCTACTGAAAACTCAGAATGATTGACTCCATAGGTTATCATGGGTTTGTGTCTTGTTTGTGTAAATGGTCTTTGTTTTAACTTGCCGTTTTCTTTCTATATAGAAAATTGTTGTTGTTGTTAGGTGCCGTCGAGTCGGTATCCGACTCATAGTGACCCTCATAGGGTTTTCAATGGCTGACTGTTTCGGGACTGCCTTGGGAGTGGATTGCCAGGCCCTTCTCCCATTTTTGCGGTGCTGGGAATTGAACTCAGGACCTCAGAGACTGCAGCACAGCGCTCTACCAACTGAGCTAAATCCCAGCCCATATAGACAATAGACTTTCATAAAGATGGCCAATAATGTAAGGCAGACAATATTCCTCTGTACTATTAAAGTCCACAGAGTAAAAGAGACAGTAGAGTAAAATATTGTCTCCCAACAATTGATTCTGTCAGTTACAATCTGTGGTGGATAAGAATATCCTAAATTGTATGTATCACCTTGGAATATCAAGCTTCCAATGATTTAAATCTATACAATAAACTTCAATAAACCTTTATGGAGCATCTATAGTAAACCAGTTGCCAGAGTAGGCTCTGTTGGAGAGTGTATGAAGGAGAAAATTGAGAAAAAACATGGTCATGGTGCTCCCTGAACTTATATGATTCATGTAAGGCAGACTATGATAAGTGCTACAGTGGATTCGGGGGGAAGGTTTACTCCTCAGTGGCAGGGCATATATGGGTCATAGAGTCACAGGCTGTGAAATCTAAGTCATAATTGGTAGGATATTTAGGAATCTCATAGTTATTTAGTCTTTTTCAGTGGGAATATTTTGTGAAATTATTTAATTTGAAAGATCTTTCAGATAGAAGAAAATGGGAAGGAAAGATTTTAAAACTTCAGAAGTCTGATTATATTAAGGAAAAAGTGCTGCCATATCCCTTTTAATGACCTGTCCATTTTTATAATGTCTCTTTTCAGCCAGAAAACAACATGTGAAATAAAGGTAATTTATGTCTGTTACTCAAAAAAGATAAAATGACATGCCAGGATGAGACAGCAAGGAATTGGACCCAAGTGTTTCCATCTTCAAAGTATATACTCTCATTAATACTTTAGACAACCTCCCTGGGTAAGGGGCAATGTATGAAGGATGGGAGTCCAGAGGAGTGTATTTACATGAATCTGAAAGTAATAATTGCTATAATATAATATAATATTTTAATGATTTAATATTACATAATAATAGAGATAGAGATTCTGGAAGTGTACTGCCTGGGATACATTCCTGAAACAGTTTTGGCTTTTGTGTACTTTTGGTAAATGATTTAATCTCCCTAACACTTATTTTGTCTTCTATAAAGTCAAAGTAACAATAGCAGTAATTATGTCAAAAACTATTGTAAGAATTAAATAAGAAATATAAAATACTTAGAGCAATGCCTGCAACTTACTTGGAGAATAATAAATATTAGTCACCATTATCCTTATTACAATTACATTACTATTGTTCAACTCATTTATGATGTAATAAATAATAGAGTTTATGCTGGGTTTGTGTTGCCTTAAAAAATTCAAATGTGGGATGACCTCAGGTGATGAATCATGAAACTGTCTAAAATCCCAGCGGTCTGATACCTAGAATTTTAGGAGTGAAATTAGCTACATGCTATTTGTAACTCCAGAAATCAGAAAAGATTTCTCATTAGTAGCACAGCATGATCCTACTCCCAAGTATACCATACATTTAATTTTTCCTTGTCATGCAGTTCTTCTAAGAGCATGGTTGTAGTTAATTATGTAAATATATTTTGCCTCACTCCTAACTCGGCTTGACTGAAAGCTCCTTAGTGGCATAGAACAGACCAAATTCATCTTGGCACACACTTTCATGATTGGTACATAGTAGACCTTTTCAGACATTTGCATAATGAGTGCCCTCTTGGGTGAATTTTATAATTTTAAGAAAATTTCCCAAAGGTCTCATCATATTTTTTACTGATATATATTTCTTTGTTTTCCATAAATAATTCTAGAAATCTTTATAAATAATAATGTTCATTCTCTGTACTCTTGCTGGGGACATTTTTATTCTTAAGGATGGAACATTATTAAATAGAGGTTTTTACTTCATCCTGCAACAATAATGAAGTTGTATTGGTGGTTCAAAATCTGTCTACAAAAACTATATGTAGGAGTTAGGTCACAGGTCACCTTTCAACGACCTAAGTGTGTCCTCTAACTACAAATAGGTTCTCTGGGCTCAATGACCCTATTACCCAATGTAAGAAAAATGTCAGAATAGGTCATATTTTAAACAGAGAAATAAAAATGGAAATAGAGCATTCTTAGAAGAGGAAGACAAGATTTGAGAACATCTCTCTCTTGAGATGCTAGAGTGCAGTGGCAAACAGAAGCTTCCAGTCAGCCATCACAAGGATGTTACTGTTGCTGTTAGGTGCCTTTGAGTCGAGTCCAACTCATAGAGACCCTCATAGGGTTTTCAATGGCTGACTGTTTCGGGATTGCCTTGGGAGTGGGTTGCCACATCCTTCTCCCATTTTGCGGTGCTGGGAATTGAACTCGGGGCTGCAGAGACTGCAGAGCAGCACTCTACCAACTGAGCTAAATCCCAGCACTTTGAGAACATAGATTTTATTTAGATTTTATTATTTTTTTTCTGTGACTGACTAGATTGAATTTTGGAAAAAAATGAAATGCTACTTTTCATAAAATATTTTCATAGCTACTTCATTTCATCCTCTGATGGAACTATGAGAAAGGTTACCTTTATTACTTCTGTATTACAGTGAAGATTCAAACACATTATACTATTCCATATTATTTTGGTATAACCCTAAAAACAGGTGGTTAGAAAAATGATGATCAATTAATGGTTACATCAGCAAATTCTCAGGAATAATGGATATGTTGCTATGACCTTTAGAATACCAGAATGTCATTTTGTGTTACTTTTGATGTCTTATTTTGATACTTCTCCCCTTGTACTGGTGGTACTTTGATTTTATAAGACCATATAGAAGAACATTATTTTCTGATAGTAATTTATTTATTATATCTTTTTAAGAGAAATAAGAATTAAATCTAACTTACTACCTTCTGGCAATCTGGTAGGTTCTATCTTATAGTAAAAAATACAATTCCCAAAAGATAATATGCTGTTCTAGTCTTCAAGACTAATCTTTATGGTAAACTGCTCATTCTAAAACCTGCTCAAGTGTAGAAAATACCTTAAAATAAAGTTTTGTCTTTAATGGACTTTTATTGGACTTAAAGCAGTGAATTCATTAAAAAAGCTAAACAATGTGAGTGGTTAGTCCTTGAAATATACATTTTAATGATATTAAACTGTTTGTTGAAATAAGTATTTAAATTAATTTGGGGAAGGATCTCTAGTTTTAATTACAGCTAATACTATTTAATTTTACTAAAGCATGCACATAGTAAACAGATCAGTTAGGACTTTGCAGCAAATAATAATAAAACTGGTTCAGACTAGCTTAAGCTATAAAAGAATTTATGATCTCACCATGGTGTTTCATAAGATATAAAAACAAACCCAATTATTCTACATCCTTTATCCATGTCCCTTGTGATTTAACTCTGTAGTTCTCCTATAACTAGGTGAAATCTATTTCCCTACATCTTGAGTCTCATATCCTTTGTCCAAAATAATGCAGCAGAAATGAATTCATGCTAGTTTCAACCCCAAGCTTCAAGAGGTCTTGAAAATTCCTTGCTTTCTTGGGAGTTCTGCCTCTGTCCTGTGAGAAAGTTTACATCAGATCCTAGGGTGAGGAGAGACTGTAGGTCAGAGCCAAATCTTCCCATTTATTATTGTCATAGTCTCAAAAATGAAGGGCATCTTAGTGAAGATGAGCAAAGCAAACCTCACTTCTGACTGCAGATGACTGCTAACTGAAACCAGCATCACAAAACTATAATAGATAGACGTGGGAATTAAATAAACAATTTTAGAACCATTGAGCTTGGTGGAGGTTTATTAGGCAAAAATAACAGATTGATACATTCAAATTACTGGAATCCAGAGGTAGATTAAGCTCCATAGTGGTTGATAACAGCTAATATCATTCACAATTGCCATTAAGAAGTCAAGTTCTTTATGTATTTTTTCTCATCACTAGGTACCAGTTGTTTTTGCTTTTTCATTAACAATAACATAGAGAAGAAACCTAATTCCTTATTCCCAGTTTTCATTAGGCACAAGGCAAAAAGAAGCTCTTCAATTGTTTCAGGGTGTTTTCTTATAGAAACTCCTACCCTGGATTTTTCAATAAATTTTAAATCCTGTGTTTTAATTTCTGTACTCCAAGAAATATCACTCGAGAAATTGAGAAATTATTAAAGAATATATCTATGATAATTATCATGTGAGGATTAAAGCTAACAATCAGCATTAAGATGGCTGTCAGTTACTTTTCATTGCTATGACAAATACCTAATAAAAACAACTTAAAGGAAGAAAAATTTATTTTTGTTTCAGGACTTCTCAGGTTTTTCTCTGTGGTCCACTGACTCTAATAAGTGAGTCAAAACATCAGGTGGTGGAAGTGGTGTTGTTAGGTGCCACTGAGTCAAGTCTGACTCATAACAACCCTATATAGAGCAGATTGAAACACTTCCTGATTCTGTACCAGGCACACTATCATATTTATGCTTAAGCGCATTGTTGCAGACCCTGTGTAAATCCATCTGGTGGAGGGTTTTCCCTTTTTTTGTTGACCTGCCATTCTCCCAAACATGATGTCTTTCTCCAAGGATTGGTCTCTCCTTACTGCATGTCCAAAATATATAAGGTGCAATCTAGCCATCCTTGCTTCCAAGGACCACTCTGGTTGCACTTCTTCTAGGAGAGATCTGTTGGTTCTTTGGGCAGTCCATGGTATATTCAATAGATGTCTCCAACACCATAATTCAAAAATGTCAATTCTTTTCCTGTCTCCCTGGTTCAATGTCCAGTTTTCACAACCATATGATGTATCTGAAAATACCATGGCATGTGTCAGTCACACCTTCATCTTCAATGTGACATCTTTATTTTTCAATACTCTAAAGAGATCTTTTGCCACAGCTTTCCCCAGAGTAAGCGTCTTTTGATTGCTTGACTGATGCTTCCATGGGTGTTGATTATAGAGCCAAGCAAAGCAAAATCTTGGACAACCTCAATCTTTTCTTCATTTATTGTGAAGTTGCATACTGACCCAGTTGTAAGGATTTTTGTTTTGTTGATATTTAGTGGCAACCCATACTGAAGGCTATGATCTTTGATCTTCATCAGTAAATGTTTTAAATCCTCTTCAGTTTCAACAAGCAAAGTCGTGTCATCTGCATAACACAGATTGTTAATGAGTCCTCCTTCAATCCTGATGGTGCATTCCTCCTTATGAAGTCCAGCTTCTCAGGTTATTTGCTCAGCATAGAAATTGAAGAAATATGGTGAAGGTATACAACCCTGATGCACTCCTTTCTCAACTTTAAACCACGCAGTGTTTCCTTGTTGTCTTAGAACAACTGCCTCCTGGTTGTACAGATTCTTCATGAGTACAATTAGTGCTCTGGTATTCCCATTTTTCGAAGTGCTATCCATAATTTGTTATTATCTACACAGTCAAATGCCTTTGTGTAGTCAATAAAACATAGACAGACATCTTGCTGGTATTCTCTGCTTTTGGCTAATATCTACCTGACATCAGCAATGATGTCCCTGGTTCCCTACACTCTTCTGAATCCCACTTGGTGCCTATACCAAATCATGTGGTAGAGATTGCCAACTTCATGGCAACCAGATAGCTGAGAGAGAGACAGGAAGGGGCCAAGAAAAAGATATATCCTCCAAAGACATGCCCTCAGTGACCTCCTTCATCCAGCCAGGTCCCACTTTCTACTTCATTCCCATTTCATTCAGCTATGAAATCGTAGCTTAATTCTCCAATGAAGGTAGTGTTTTCATGATCCAATGACCTCTCAGTAGCTCCAGAAGATGGGTACCAAGATTTCAACCTATAAGCCTTTTTCATGGACACTCCACAACCAAACCACACCATTCCACCACTGTCCCCCAAAGGATTATATCCATCTCATAATGCCAAATGCATTTGGTCCTCTCCAAGGGTACCCCAAAGTCTTAATAGTTCTAGTATTTCTGAAAAGTTCAATGTCTCCTCTGAGATTAAAAGGAAATGCTTAACTGTGAGCCCCTGTAAAATAAAAAAGAAAACCACATATTTCCAACATAAAGAGTGGGATAGGGTACACATTTCCATTCCAAAAGAGAGGAACAAGAAACTAGCAAGGAGGAATTAGATTAAAGCAAAACAGAAACTCAGCTGGACAAATACTAAATACTATAACTCTGTGTCTGACATCCAGGGAGTGAGGTAGCATAGTGTGAGCTACAAAGGGCTTAGGCATCCCTGTCTCTATGGTCTCCCACAAGGCAGTTCAAAGAGTTTCTGAACCACATGGCCAGTTATAGTCACAACAACAACTCCACCTTTGGTATCAATTTTCTGTTATACCTGATAAATAACTTAAAGGAGGTAAATTTATTTTAGATAACAGTTTCTGTCCATGATCCCCTGGCTCCCTTGGTTTGTGTCTGATGTGAAATAAACATCATGGTCATGGAAGTGTGTAGTAGAAGTTACTCACTTCATGGTAGCCAGGGAGAAGAGAGAAAGAAAAGAAGGGACCAGGGATATGCTCCTTGTGACTTACTTCCTCCAATCAGGCCTCATCTCTGAATAGTGCATTCATCCATGAATTCACCAAGGGATTATGCATTAGTTACTTTTCACATTGCTGTGACAAAATCCCTGACAAAAACAATTTAATGGAGGAAATGATTTGTTTTGCTCATGGATTCAGACAATTCTATCCATCATGAAGGGGAAGGCATAGTAGACCAGCTCAGTTTACATAATGGCTAGCCAGAAAACAGAGAACAAGATAGGAACTAGCCAGGGATAATATGCCCCCAAGGACTTTCCTGCAGTGACCTACTACGTCCAGCCAGGCCCCATCTTCTAAGGTTTCCACAGCCTCCCAAAATAGCCCCACCAGCTGGAGACCAAGCATTCAAAAGATGAGCTTGTGGAAGACATTTCATATTCAGTCCATAACAGATTGAGTGACCAATGAAGCTGGTGCTCCTAGGATCCAATCATTTCTCAACAGTGCCACCGACTGGGGACCAAACTTTCAATATATGAGGCTTTTAGGGGGACACTGCATATTCAAACCATAACAAGATATTATCAATGAGAAGAAATCCATCGATGGCAAATCAATCAAAAGCAAAAGAAGAAAACACTGATGTGTGCAATAAAAGGCAAAGAGAAGCTTTCTGGGAAAATGCAACAGTTGCATAGTAACCATTATAACCGGGTCAAGGAGATATCACTTTGGGGTTTTGATTTGCATTTCTTTGATGATTAGTGATGTTGAGAATTTTTCATATACTTATAATTCATTTGTATATATTCTTTTGAGAAATGTCTATTAAGATCATGTATTCATTTTAATGGGCTGGGATATAGCTCAGGGAGTAGAGCACTGTGCTGCAGTCTCTGAGGCCCCAAGTTCAATTCCCAGCACCACAAAAATGGGAGAAGGGCCTGGCAATCCACTCCCAAGGCAATCCCGAAGCACTCAGCCATTGAAAACCCTATGAGGGTCGCTATGAGTTGGATACTGACTCAACGGCACCTAACAACAACAACAACAACAACAATTCATTTTAATGGGATTATTATTGTATTTATTATGATTTGCTATTGAGATTTTAAGTTCTTTATATATTTTGAATATTAATCCCTTGAGAGATGACAAGTTTGCAACATTTTTTCCCATTATGCAGGTTGTCTCTTCACTTTAATTACTACTTCCTTTGCTGTGCATAAACTTCTTAGTTTGATATAATTCCATTTCTCTAGCTTTTTCTAATTGCATGTGTTTATAGGGTCTTGTCCAAAAAAATATTTGCCTATCCTAATGTCTCAAAATGGCTCCCCTATGTTTTTTTCCAGTAATTTCACTTTTTGAGCCTTACATTTTGGCCCCTCATGATTTTTATATAATATGAGAGAGGGGGAACTTGTTTCATTGTTTTGCATATGTATATCTTGTTTTTCTAGTATCATTTGTTGAAGAGACTTTCCTTTCTTGAATGTATGATCTTGATGCTTTTGTCAAAAATCATTTGGCTGTTAATATGAAGATTCATTTCTAGATTGTCTATTTTATTTCATTTGTCTGTGTTTTTCTTCCAGTATTACATTGTTTTGATTGATATAGCCTTGTAGTATGTTTTAAAGTCAGGTATTTTGATGTCTCTAGCTTTGATTGTTTTGAGATTGCTTTGTATTTGTTTGTTTGCTCAGACTTGCTTTGGCTGTTTTTGGTCTATTGGTTCTGTATGAATTTTATGATTTCTTTTTCTAGTTATATACAGAATACCATTCATTTTGTGATGGGCATTGCATTGAATCTATACATTACTTTGGGCAGTATAGACATTTTGAGAATATTAATTCTTCCAATCCATGAATGTAAGAAGTCCTTCCTCTTTTGGGTTCTCTATGATTTCTTTGATCATATTTATAATGCTCCCTGTAGAAGTCTTTCACATTCTTGATTGAATTCATTGCTAGGCAATTTTAATAGATATTGAGAATGGGATTGTCTTTAATGGTATTTTTTTCAGCCAGTCCATTGATGAAAGTGTTATACTGAAGTCCTCAGCTGTTATTGTATTAAATCTTATCCTTTCCTGAAGATATAATAATGCTTGCTTTATATAAATGTTTGCTCCAACGTTGAGTTCATACCTATTTATAATTATTACTTCCTCTTGTGGACTTAATTCCTTATTTTTATATAATGTCTTTTTTCTTCTTTTTATGGTATTTGACTTAAAGTCTGTTTTATCTGATGTAAGTACAGGTACTATTGCTTACTTTTGGTTTCCATTTGTATGAAACTTTTTTTCCAATTCTTTGCTTTTAGTCTGTGTGTCCCTACTGGTGAAGGAGTTTCCTATAGACAACATATACCAGGAATGCCCCCAAGATGTATACATAGTTTAGGAGATGTTATATATGTATTACTTTTGGAAGTTGAATTGAATCATGGTAAGACTGTGTAGTATGACCTATTATAACTGCAGAAGTCAAACATGACTTGTATTTATCTTTTATTATACATATATATTGAGTATTACAATTCTAATACAGTTAATGTGTATATTTTTTGGTATCTTCTGTAATTGGGTCTTACTTTTTTCTATTCAACCACTATACATTCTATTTTTTTTTCCATTGGTGAATTCAAACTATTTACATGTAAGATTCTTATCAATAAGTAACAATTTTCTCCTGCCATTTTATTAATTTTTCTTGGTTGGTTTCCTTATTCTTTGTTCCTTTCTATCCCTCTTATTTCTCTTATCATTTATATTTGTAGTTTGATGGTGTTCTGTAATGACAGAGCTTGATTCTTTTCTTTTTCTTCATGTATATATCTGTTTTACCAGTGAATTTTATTCTTTTGCATGTTTTCATCATGGTAGTTATGATCTTTTCTTTTCTTTCTTTTTTTTTTCAGATAGAAAATGCCCTTAAGTACTTCTTGTAGAGATGGTGTATTGCTAATGAAGTTCTTCAGTTTTTGCTTGTCTTGATAAATCTTTATACCCTTGATTACTGCAGGACTGCTTTTCTGTGTCTAATATTCTTGATTGGCAGGGCTTTTTCTTTCAGAATAATGGATATATCTTTCTATTTCTTCCTAGCCTGTAAGGTTTCTGCTGAGAAATCTATCAGTGTAATGGAGGATCTCTTAAATGTGCCTTGTTTTTTTATCCCTGCTGTCATTAGAATTCTGTCTTTGTCTTGAATCTTTGTACCAGCTTGACTGTAAAATGACACACTAGGACCTATTTTGGTCAAATCTGTTTGGAGTACTTTGAGCCTTCTGGTCACACATATCTATATCTGTCATTGTAATTGTTGATAGGCGCCATTGATTCAGGTCTGACTCATAGCTACCCTACGTACAACAGAACAAAACACTCCAAGACACTGTGCCATGCCTGGCACTATGTCAATGCTTTTTTGCTATTCATAGGATTTTCAATGGTTGCTTATTTCAGGAGTGGGCTGCCAGGTACTTCTCCTTTTTTTTTTTGATGCTGGGGTTCAAACCCAGGGCCTCAGAGCACAAAGAGCAAGCACTTTACCAAGTGAACTAAAGTCCCTAGATTGTGAGCAAATAACTTTTATTTTTATTTTTACAATTTCATTTCCTTTTTGTGTTTCACTGAGATATACATATATATGCAATTAATTTTATGAACAGAATATGAATCCTTTAGCTGAATTTAGTTAAATCTAATAGTTTTCCTCTAAATTATGATATATAGAATCATGCAATAGCAAATAATAACAATTTCCTGTATTGCTCTCTAATTTATATGCTATCTATATATTTTATTCACTTTCTTGCACTGATTGGTACATTGATTACAATGTTGGATAAAAATAATAATATATAACAGTCTTATTTTCTTCTTCATCTCAAAGAAAGCTTTCATTATTTTGGTATTAACTAACATGGCTGACATAAGCATTTTATAGATAATCTTTTTCAGATTAGAAGATTGCTTTTTATTTCAATTTCCTAAGAATTTTTGTTATAAGTTTAACTTACAGATTTTCATTATAAACTTTGTAAAAGGGTCTTTTTCCAGATTAATCAATATAATAATATGCATTCTTTTTTATTTGGTTTAATTTTAAGAATTACTACATTAAATGATCTTAGAAATTTATTCTTGCTATTTTTGAATAATCCCCATTATGTAGTATTCTTTTCCTCTTTATCTGAATTTGACATAATACTATTTTATATATCATCTTTCATGTGTTTATGTGAGTAATCATTATGTATTATGTATTATGCAGTGCTAGGGATAGAACCCAGGAATTCAGAGAAGGCAGAGAAGCACTCTACTGAGCTAAACCCCAGCATATATATATGTGTGT
>VMDO01038577.1:0-13368 GCA_007922755.1 Pedetes capensis
CATTTTCTATGGCTTATAAGTGGAATGATAAGCAAATGAAATTGGTTCAATCCAGAGTAGAAAAAATGTAATCGTTACGGAGAAAAGATGACATTAATTGATTCTGACTGCAGAAAATGATGCTGATGCTAAACTTCATCAGCCTTTTTGAAGCTGAGTATCATTCTAAAGTGAGCACAGTAGGACTATAAGTTTTATTCAATAATATTTGAAATATAAAAAAAGAGTTCAATAAAAACTTATGTTGAATCTGATACAGAATGTTTATATGGGCATACATGAGCACAATTTAAGAATTAAGTTATTACCAACAGGGTTTTATATACCTGTGTGCTGCTTCTTTATCCTAACATTTCCTCAAATTAAACTTCTACCCAAGATTTTATGCTTATTGTGCTTTTGCTTTATTAAATATCTTTTATCACACATGCAAACTTACTGTGTATTTAGTTTTGTCTACTTCTGAGCTTTATAAAAATAATATGTATATGGTAATTTTGAGATTTGTTTTTATTTAAACTAAAGAATTGCTTTTTATTTACCCATGATGTTATATGTTGCTATAGTTAATATTTTTGTCATGATTATGTAATATTTCAATATGGGAATATAAAACAATTCTTTCATCCTTTTTCCTGTGGATGAACATTTGACTTGTTCTCAGTCCAACTAATGTGAACATTGTTATACATGTATTGAGGGGACATGTGCAAAAGTTCTGAGAACAGGATCTCTTGAGTTGTAGGTTATACAAATTTTGAATATTGTGAATTAGTGCCAAATTGTTTTATAGTGAACCCATTAATTTAGAATCCCACTATTAGAACTCCCATTTATACACATCCATTCTTTATAGAGCCTTCCATTATCAAATTTTTTTACTCTTCAAGTTTATCAATAGTTTCCTTTAATGCTCATTGCATCTTATTTAAGAAATATTTTCCTAGCCTAAGGAATGAACAGCCTGCAGCTGTGGCACTGTGGCTTTTGATTCCCTCAGATCTCGGAAGCTAAGCAGGGGCTGGCCTGGTTAGTACTTGGATGGGAGACCGCCTGAGAACACCAGATCCTGTAGGTTTGGGAGAAGGACCTGGCAACCCCCTCCCAAAAATCAATCTGCCATTGAAAACCCTATGAATAGCAGAGAGGCACTGACAGTAGTGTTTCTCCTGTTGAATGTAGGGTCACTATGAGTTGGATACCGACTCCATGGCACTTAACAACAAGGAATGAAATGTATAGTACTATATTTTCTTCTCTAATTTGAAAACTTCTGCCTTTCATATTAAGATTTTAACTCATTGTAAATTTATTATGTATGATATGAGGTAGCAATTTTATTTTAGCCTTTTCTCATAGATAACCTATTTTTTTAGGTTCATTATTTTCCAGTTAATATGTAGTGACCTTTCAGATATATAAACTTTGTTTGTATTTGTGAGTCTGTGTCTGGAATCTACAAACTGCATCAGTAATCAAATTTTCTGTTACCACATCAGTGACACTAAATAATTCTAATGATATAGTTGTATAATAAGTCTTGATATTAGAAAAGACAAGGCCTTCTCCAGTCTGTTCTCATCAGGAGTCAACATATTATCCTTTGCCTTTAACTCTCTATAAAATTTTGAATGAATTTGCTCAGGTTCTTGAAAAATTCCATTTGGATTTTAAATAAAATTGATTTAAAGCCACATTATTTGGGAAAATCTGACATCTTAAAAATATTGAGCTATCCTTTGCGTGTATAAAGTATCTGCATGTTCTGAAGTGACTTTCGTAAGTTTCACACTTTACTGGATAACTAGTATATACTTTTTAGTATTATTATTACTTCCTAGCCCTATAAATATTGTATTTAAAATTATATTATCTAAATGAATTCTTGATTATCTAAACATAATTTTTATATGTTGGTCATACATCCAGAAAATTTACTAAACTCACAAATTATTTCCTGATAGATTTTCCATGTTTCCTCTAAAAGAATGTTTTGGTTTTCTTCCATCATTGGGTGGAATATTCTCTAAATATGAGTTAGGTCAGGTTGGCTAATAGTCTTGTTCATATTTTATATATCTTTACTGATTTTCTGTCGACTTATTCTATGAGTTGTTGAGAGATAAGTAACAAAATTTCTGAGTTTCAACTATGCTCTTTCTGATTCATCCTTGTAGTTGCATTAGTTTTTACTATAGGTGTCATGAAGCTGTCATTAGATTTATAAGCTTTTGGAATTTTTATGGCATTGTGATGAATTGGCCCCTTCTCCATTATTAAATTACCTATTTTTTCTTGATAAAATCTTTTGCTTTGAAACCCAGTTTGTCTGATATTTACAGAGTAACCCCAGCTTCCTTTGGGTTAGCATTACCAAAGTAAATCTTTTCCATTTTTTTGCCTATCGATTTACTTATCTATACATAAAGTGTCTGCAGCCATAGCACCCTGGCATCTGATCCTGCCAGGATCGTCCTGGTTAAGTCCTTGGATAGGAATCCACCTAGGAATACCAGGTGCTGCAGGCTTGGGGAAGGTTCTGGCAATCCACTCCAGAAACAATCTGCCATTGAAAACCCTATGAATAGCAGAGAAGCACCCACAATATTACCGGACGTGGAATGGTGTCAGGGAGTGTTTCCTTTTGTTGTACATAGGTTTGGTATGAGTCAGACTCAACTTGGCACATGACAACAATATTCAAAGTGAGTATCTTGTTGTTGTTGTTGTTGTTGTTGTTGTTGTTAGGTGCCGTAGAGTCAGTATCTGACTCATAGCGACCCTCATAGGGTTTTCAATGGCTGACTGTTTCGGGATTGCCTTGGGAGTGGATTGCCAGGCCCTTCTCCCATTTTTGTGGTGCTGGGAATTGAACTCAGGGCCTCAGAGACTGCAGCGCAGTGCTCTACCCACTGAGCTAAATCCCAGCATAAATTTAGGTCTTCATAAAAAATTCCAGTCTAACAATCTTTTATCTTAGTTGTGCTGTTTAAATCATTTATATTCAATACTTTTACTAATATGTTTTGGTTTAAATAGGACATCTTGATATTTGTTTTCTGTTACATTTATTCTTTTTTATTCTTTTCCCCTTTTCTGCCTTCTTTTGGATGTAGTAGTTTTTACTTTTCCATGATTTCATTTGATCTTGTTTGTTTATTCACTCTACATCTTTATTTAGAGGTCTTTATAAAATGTATATTGTGTACATCTTTAATTCAGTCTATCCTCAAGTAATATTTATCAATTTATATACTGATTAAGAGCTTTTTCAATAATATACTTTTATTTCTTCACTCCCTATTCTCATGCTATTGGTGTCATGCACTTTTATTTGACATATAAAGTCCACAATTCATTATTATAGGTTCATATTTCCTTCTGGTATCATTTTCCTTCTGCTTATAAGATTTTCCTTGACATTTGTTAATAGTACAGGTTTTTTGTTCATGAATTATTTTGGCTTTTGTATACTTGAAAATGTGTTAATTTCACTTTAATATTTGAAACATACTAGATTGACAGCTTTGTTTTTCTTTCATTACTTTAAAGATGTTCATCCACAGTCTTTTGGTTTGGTATTATTGTCATCAAGAAGTCTATTGTTGTTCCTACTAGGAATGTTTCAGCTGCAACACATTTGCACTTGTCACAGATGAGTAGACAAAGAGTAAGACAATATACATAAGTTTGAGAAGACCAAATAGAAGAAACATATGCAAACACTTGACATACAGTATCAACCATGATTAAAATAATAGAAGAAATCTATTTTTGACAATTATAGCAAAAAACTGAAACTACATAGACTAAAATATTATATTTTATTATTATTTTATTTTACTTTATTCTTTTTTTTTTTGTGGTACTTGAAGGTTGATCTCAGGGCCTTGCACATACTTTGATGGTACTCTACCATTGGACTGTCCACAGCCTATTTTTTATTTTTTTATTTTGAGACAGGTTCTTGCTAATTTACACTGGCTTCTGACCTTGAACTAGCAATCCTCGTACCTCAGCCTCGTGAGTCATAAAATATCATATTGTAAAAAGAACCAAATAGAAATTCTAGCAGTAAGAATACAATATTCAAGCAAAAGACTCAGTGGGTAGCTTTAGCAGCAGCGTAAATACAGCCAAAGAGAGCATTAGTGAACTGGACAGTAATTAGACGAAATTATGAAGAAGGCAGCTAGAAAGAGAAAAAATATTTTTCCAAAAATTGGATTTTAGAACACAAAAAAGTAAAAATAAGAAAAAATATCACAAATTAAAGTGAATATCTGTGTTTCATTTAATTATACTATCAGATAGGATTCTACCTCAATAGGTACAATGTTTTCCTTCTGTAATATTTCATTTCTCAGGCACAAGAATAAAGGGTGATGGCAACTCTCATTTATTTTGTAAGGGATACGTGTAGTGTCACTGACGTTGTGTTTATAAAAAAGGAAAGGATAGTTAACCTGTATATGATGACAAAAGAAATGGAGATCACACTGACTATGTTAGAGTTTATAAACTAATGAAATGAGTACTGCTGGAATTAGAAGTTATTTGTATCAGTCAATCTTGATTGTCAACTTAATTAGATTCAACAGCGTGTAGATTAGTAAAGTACATTTTTGCATGTGTCTGTGAGGATGTTTCTAGGCAGTATTAACTAAGGGGGGAAGACTGCCATGGCATTATCACATGGAATGGGGCTCACATGGAATAAAAGCACAAGCATTCTCTCCCTGCTTCCTGGACACCATGAAATGAGCTGGTCTTCTCTGCCACACCCTCCCTGCCATGATGGACTGAAACCTCTGAAACATGAGCCAAAATAAATGTTTCTTCCTTTCAGTTTTTTATGTCAGGTATTCTGTCACTGTGACAAGAAAAACTAACTATAC
Source organism: Pedetes capensis (assembly GCA_007922755.1). Taxonomy (NCBI): domain Eukaryota; kingdom Metazoa; phylum Chordata; class Mammalia; order Rodentia; family Pedetidae; genus Pedetes; species Pedetes capensis. Next base: position 4,899 of record VMDO01038577.1, read on the forward strand.
ATTATTAAAAACAAAAATTATGTCCAGGGACATTGCTGTGATCTTTGGAGAGTATTCTTAGATTGCTTCCCTTGTCTTGAATACATTTAATACATGGGTAGGTTAGGTGGTTTCTTGACCAGAAAGGGCATCTGCCAAGGAAATCCATGAGCAACACTTCATAAGATGACAAATTATACTAATGTTGTAAGCCAAGTGCTTAGAAATAATACATAAAATATACCACCACAAAAAGTACCTAATACAGTATTAGAATACATGAAAGACTTTCTCTGAGCACAAAAAACATAACTACAATGGCCAAATGGGAAGCAGACTTTTGTTTGTAATAATACCCAACGTATTTATGTACTTCCATTTTGTAAAGAGAGTAAGTAGTTGTGGTTAGGTGCTGTTGAGTTGAGTCTGACTCAGAGCGACCCTATGTACAATAGAATAAAACACTACCATGTACTATGCTATGCACATGATCTTTTTATGCTTAAACCTATTTTGGTAACTACTATGTTTCTTCTCATTTTGAGTCATGCCACATCAGCAAAAGGAAGTCCCCAGGGTGTTACTTCATTCTCATCATTAAGATGGATTCTACTTGAGGAGGCAACTCTTCCCCAGTGGTTTCTTGATCGCGTTCTAGGCTGGAGGCCTCATTTTCTGGCACTATATTTGACAGTGCTTCTCTGTTAGTGATAAGGTTTTCAATGGCTAATTATTTGGGGACTGGGCTACCGGATTCTTCTCTCAAGTCTGTCTTAGTCTGGAAGCTCAGCTGAAATTTGTCCAACTAGAGTGGCCCTGCTGGTATCTGAAATACTGGTGGCCTAGCTTTCAGCATCACAGCAACACACAAGCCCCCACAATACAAGCTAACAGACACATGGAGAATAAATAAAACAGATATTTAATTAAGATAGGATGAACCCATGGCAGTGAAAATTATACATGTGACAATTCATAATTAAATTAAAAATAATGATTTGATTTTAATTTCTCTACTTCTGCTACTTTTACTTTTAGCATTTAGAAAATGCTAGAAGTATTTACTCAGATCTAGCTAAGGGAAGTATTTCTGTTCTGGCTCAAACTATATTCTCTTCTTTCAAGGTTGTACCTACATTCTTCTCTGCATTTCTCAGAGACCTTTGCTGTGATAGATATTTCTTCATACTTGTTTATATTACTTATATAATCCAACAATTATTTCTGGGTCCTTTATGACTAACCAAAATATTATCTTCTCCAATTCTCATTATCATCTGAACAGTCTCCATGCCCCTTATGTTAATTTGTATTGTGAAGATCTAGAGTAGAAAAATATTTTGAGATAATTCATAGGAGGGTCTACTATTGACTGATCTGTACAAACTAGACCTTGTGATATTGATTACCAAAAAAATGGATGCTGAATACTCCTTAGATTAAAACTCTTTGAAAGCAGAGACTATATTGCATTCTTTTGTGTTTCTAATACTAAGCACAGTGAAGCACATAGAAGAGTTACTCAACTGATGTTTGAATTGATGCTTTAATAAATGAAATAATGCCTTATAAACTTTAAAATGTATAATTAATACACTTATATAGGCTATTTTCAGTCATATATAAGATGAAGGCTATTCACTGTTTCTAAAAGCTATATTGTTATTAATATGTCCCATATAAGTGATAAGACATTAAAATTCACATTATATGTACTATACTGGGTCAAAGACTATTTAGAGAATCATGTCAGCTCATTTTGATAAGCCTCACTATGTTTTATATAATGAGGAATACAATTTCCAGAAATCTCATCTTTTTTTTTCATAGTTTAGGACACAGATATGATGTGGATGGTGTGAACCTCATTAACTACGGCTTTTCAAACCTAAGTGATTCCTTTCCTGGATTTAGTTCAAAAAGTGTTTCAACAAAATAGAAAAACAATGCTTTGAGTTTACTTTTCCATTAAAATTAAAACTATTCAAAATCAGATTTCTGTGCTGGATTTGATTCAACTCTTGGCTCAAAGATAAGTATTAATTTTGGGTCAGAATTTTGAATTAAATATCAGATAGAAGGCAATTTCTAAGTATTTGTCTGAGGATTTTTTTGATATGAGTGTGCTTTTTCTTTTTCTTTTTTTTCTTTTTAACTAGGCATAAGTAAAAATTCTTTATAATCACCAACATGCCTGGGTATTTCCATGAATATTCTTCTGCTTAGAATATGTACTGCTTTCTTTGGAATACAATTCTCAGCTTTTGTGTGAGCAATAAAGGAGAATCAAGATTATATTTAATAAAGGATTTTGGGTGGCTGGTAGAAAGGCCATATATTGAAGATATATTCTTGTACTGTGATCTGGAAAAATTGAATATAGGATTTTATGACTGTTCCTCTTTACAAAGCACTTCCTCTAAAATTTCTAAAAAAATATATTTTGTGGAAATGGAATAAAATGGCAATCTGCATTGCTGAATAGTTTCTATAGTTCTGTAATAGAATGCTCCTGAGACATTTTATATAATGTTCTGTTGTTTATTCTGTGACTGTATTATGTTCTTTTAATTTAGTACTGTCATATGAATGATAAGCAGTCAAGGCTGAAAATTTTCTGCTTTTCAATTCTCAGAATGTTAATAATTATACTAATTAGCAATTCACAAAAAACAGGTCTCAGTCAGGTTGACTCATTTCTGCCACATTTGCTACATTTTGAAGTAGTAAGTAAATTTCTAGTTACCGTTTTTGTTTTAGAAATTTTCGTATGTGAATCAAACTCCTCCCTACATCCATTTACGCCTAAATGACAAGACAGACCAGGAAGGAGGTAAACAAAGACAAAACCTCCCTTCTTTTAAGGAACGTATTTCTATCCTCAATTTTCATCCTTTAATTATGCATCAAGTGAGTTGGGCCTCTCCTGTTCAGTTTAAATACACATTGAGCAGTCTATAAAGTGTAAAATAACTTTGCCTGAAAAATTAAATAACACATATCATTTTGGAGGGACAATGCCCATATGGCTGGAAAGACTGAGCATCCAAGGGATTTAGTCTTCACTGTCAGTTGCTAAAATTTTAACTAGTTAGGTTAAATGATCTTTTCTTGCTTGCATATCTGGGGAAAGCCCTAATTATCTAAGCAGCATAGCAACTATCACCAATTTTTGAAAAAAAAAAAAAAATAACAGCTCTTACTCATCCTCAACTTACCTAACTATTCTGCCTGCTTTTCTTCACAATCCCAACTCACACAATAACCTAAGGCTATGTCTTTTTCAGTATTTCTTGGATTTGTTAATCTTGGTATTTTTTTCTCTTTTTCTCTTTTTGATGATTGGAGCTCTTTGACAGGAATCTGTGTATTTTCAACACCTAGAAAAACTCCAGGTACATAGTAAGCACTCAATAAATACTTCTCAATAAGTAACCTGTCATAACTGAACATAACTAAAATTTCTTCCATTATCAAACTCATTACCACCCTTTGCATGAATATATGAATGCCTACTACCTACCAGAAGAATATTATACTGCATGAATGGAAATTTTTGTTAAATGGAATGATATATCAATTTAGCCTGTACAAATATTAGAACCCTTGGTCTTTCTCCTTCAGTGTAATGCCTGCCATCTCCCCCTACATGCACACTTTAATTATTTTCAGTAGCCAAAGTAGAACTAATAACATTGTACTCACTGAGGAAGATACACATATCATGCATATGTATGTGCATATATATATGTATGTGTGTATGTATATATAGATATATAGATATATAGATATATAGATAGATATATATAGTTCAGCAGACAAGGAAAACTTCATATTTTGTACTCCCAAATAGTCAAGATATATACTTCTTAATTCAGCTATTTGAAACAGTGTGTTAAAAGCAGATACCTAATGATTGTTGGGTCTGACTCAAGTGACTCCTATGTACTGTCAAGAAGTTGGGTCTGACTCATAGCAACCCCTACATACAACAGAAAGAATGACTACCATATACTGTGCCATACACATGATCTTTTTATGTTTGATCCCATTGTTGGAAATACTGTAATTTCACTTTGATTTGTGCTACATCAGCAAATGGAGTTCCTAGGGGCTTTGTTGTTGTTGTTGTTGTAAGGTGCCGTTGAGTTGGTATCTGACTCATAGCGACCCTCTGTACAACAGGGGAAACACTATTGTCGGTGCTTCTCTGCTGTTCGTAGGGTTTTCAATAGCAGATTGATTTTTGGGAGGGGGGTGCCAGGTCCTTCTCCCAAGCCTACAGCTTCTGGTGTTCCCAGGTGATCTCCCATCCAGGTACTAACCAGGCCCGACCCTGCTTAGCTTCTGAGATCTGATGGGATCGGATGCCACAGGGCTACAGCTGCAGGCCCTAGGGGCTTTACTCCATTCTAATCATTAAGCTCAACTCACTTTGAGGCAACTCTTCCCTAGTTGTCTTTTGAATGCCTTTCAGTTGGCAGGGGGGTCTCCTTTTCTGGCACTATATCTGACAGTGATTCTCTGCTATTCCCAGAATTTTCAATGGCTAATTATTTTTGGAGTGGGCTGCCAAGTCCTTCTTCCTAATCTGTCCTAGTCTGGAAGCTCAGCTGAAACCATGGGTGTTCCTGCTGGTATCTGAAATACTGGTGGCATCTTTCAGCATCACAGCAACATACAAGCCCCCACAGCATGACAAGCTGACAGACATGTAGAGGAGATACCTAGTAGAGATTATAAAATAGACAAAAATGGCTTAGTAAAGAAGAAAATTTAATGTATTATACATTAGAATTGAATAAGACCCTATGTGACACACACACACAGAAAGCCTATTGGAAAACAGCTGTATAATGAGGGACTGGCTACTCCCTGCACTTCCTCAAATTTGCTAGAGAACTATAGCATAGTGGTGTGTGTGTGTGTGTGTGTGTGTGTGTGTGTGTGTGTGTATTTGTGTGTGTGTATGTGTGTGTTTCTTTTACAATTATCCAACATCAGGAAAACTGTTCACAATGATGATGTTATACTGGAAATAGAATTCCCCAGCTTAGGCTCACCTTGCCAGCTAGCCTCTTTTTCAGGCTTCAACATACATTTGATCACATTCATAGTCTATACAATTACTTTCAAATACAAATGAGAATTGAGATTACATTTTATTGTGTCTATACTCTGATATTCAAACTTAGAAAATTATACTTTGAAATTTATGTGACTTGGTAAATCAATGATGTTTACAAACACACTTGGAGTTTGGCTTTAAGCAGGAATATGCTGCCTTTACACTGATCAGCTGAGGCTGGGAATGGATAAATAAACAAGGAAAGGTGATATAAACAAATGCATTGGGACTTCAGGTTTTCCTCTTCTTATAAGTCGGTTTATGCATTCTCATGGGTCATTTTCTTAAGCTTCAAACTGTGTTTTCTCCATTTTAAATCAGTAAGAGAATAGGAAGGTTTCTATTTGGTGACTTGTTGGAAGTCCCTGGACATCTGAAGCATCTCTTTTTGCATTATCTAGAGTGAGACATAGTGTGTTTTTTTCTTTGGCGAACTTATTACCAGATCCTGGAACGATGCTGGTGTGTATTCCTTTCTGGGTTGGTGTCTTTCAGACAACAGATCCTCAAGGCATTCATGGAAATCTGTTGGGGAGCCCAAATTCTTTGTGACCATTACTGTTTTGGTTGTAAATAGATAATATTGTCAGTGTCTGGAATACTCCCTATCCGTGTTATTATGATAGCAATCCTGGGTAACATTTAAAAAAGCTTATTTTGCTCTAAAACTTTGCATATATGAAATAGTTTATTTTTCAGAAAAAGCCTAGGAAGTAAATATAGATGAGGAAACTGAGGCACAAAGAGATTATCCAAATCCCTGGAGCTGGAATTTGGATGTAGGCAGTGTGTCTCTAGAATTTTTTATCCTAATGTCTACATTGTATTGCTACTAATAGTGTGTGATATGGCTTTGTTGATGACACACTGATGAATATTTTTAGAATTTTAATAGTTTTATTTATTTAAATTAGATTAGAAGAATATAATTTGCACATCAAAGTCATGATTACATGGATATTTCTCTAGATTGAGCTGAGTTTACAAAGTAATTCTGAGTGGGGATGTAGCTTAGTGGTGGAGCATGTGTTTAGCATGCGTGAGGGCCTGAATTCAGTCCTCAACACCACACACACACACACACACACACACACACACACACACACACTCACACACACACAAACACAGTGATTCAATTTTTAAACTAATTTATGTAAAAGAGTAAGTAAAAGTGTAGTATAAGTGGTACATAGATAGGATAGAAATCATTGGCAAAGTAAATGACAAAATTTGTATAACATGGCCCTAATATAATTAACTACATAGACCCAAAGGAAATTTATTTGATTGGGGGCAGTACTTTCCACATGGAAAAGTTGCATTAGTCTTTCTATAGTTGAGGGTGCTGTTACTTGAAGCATACCTTTTTTATTAGGCTTCGTGCTGTGTTATTCCATAACATAACTGCAATTACAGAGGCAAGTGAATGTTCTAAATACAACAAAGGTAGAAGGATTTTCAGATAGTAGACACAGCTTTCCATTCTTCAGGAGACTATTCATTACTGAGTTTTACTGTGTCCTACAATAACATGCCTGCAGGCATACCAATGTGGCATACTAATCCCATCAGAGTCCGTCCTGGTTAGTAGTTGGATGGGTGACCACCTGGGAACACCAGGTGCTGTATGCTTGTACAGCTTGTACAACCTTGTAGGCTTGTAGCAACTCACTCCCCAATCAGCCATTTGAATCCCTATGAATAGCAGAGAAACACTGATAATAGTGTTGCACCTGTTGTACTTAGGGTGGCTATCAGTCGGACACTGAGTCAATGGCATCTAAAAACAACAACAACACAATAACATACTGCACATTACATTGTAGATTGTGAAGACTGGATATTCCTTGGGGTCAGGGTTTGTAGCATATAAATATTTGTACCTCACACCCAACAGAGTGTTTGTTGGGTTGAAATTAATACATGATTTCCTTGCTAAGATGTGGCAGGATGTAAAGAATTATTTCCTTCAGATTCAGATACCACTCCACAAATAAGATATTACATAGCTTCAAATCCCTGTTCCTTCTTCTTTGTTATTTTCTTCCAAGCTCCTATCAACTAGCAGCTTATCAAAATGTCTTAAATCATGGAAACACTTTCCCTAAGCATAGAGCTGCTGCTAACTTGTTGTTGTTAGGTGCTGTTGTGTTGGGTCGAACTCATAGCAACCTCATTTTTATAAAATGAAACACTACCCAACACTGTCATGCCTGGCATTATTGTCAGTGCTTCTCTGCTATTCAGGGAATTTGTGATGGCTGATTATTTTGAGGGTGGGCTGCCAGGTCCTTTTCCCAAGCCTATAGCACGTGATGTTCCTAGGTGGTCTCCCATCCAAGTACTAACAAGGATTAACCCTGCTCAGCTTCTGAGATTTGATGAGATTGGAGGCCAGAGTGGCATGGCTGTAGGCTAAGTCAACTAGTAAAACGGTATTTTTTTTCTATCCTGCTATGTTTGTTACATGTTGTTGTTGTTAGGTGCCATTGAGTCGGTAACCGACTCATAGCGACCCTCATAGGGTTTTCAATGAATGAGTGCTTTGGGATTGCCTTGGGAGTGGATTGCCAGGCCCTTCTCCCATTTTTGCGATGCTGGGAATTGAACTCGGGACCTCAGAGACTGCAGCGGAGCGCTCTACCCACTGAGCTAAATCCCAGCCCATGTTTGTTACATAATGAGTAAATTAAAAGATAGAAGAGTTACAAAATTTAGATTGCTATGTTTGTTAAAAGTCAGCGGTGATCTTTGGGGCTAGGTAAACAAAATCTTAATTTGAGTCTGCAGTGCTTCTTATCTAAATACAGCCTCCAAAATGTACTTGTTCTTGCCTGACCAACTCATGTTTCTATCATACTTCTAAAGCTTTGCTTCAAATATTGGTCTTCTTGAATTTTAAATACTCATGAAGTTTAAACAGTGATGATACAGCTTCTCACTGGGATTTAGCTCAGTTGGTAGAGCGCTGCGCTGCAGTCTCTGAGGTCCCGAGTTCAATTCCCAACACCGCAAAAATGGGAGAAGGACCTGGCAATCCACTCCCAAGGCAATCCCGAAACAGTCTGCCATTGAAAACCCTATGAGGGTCGCTATGAGTCATATACCAACTCGACAGCAACTAACAACAACAACATAACAAAGTACCTACGCTGGGTACTTTATGTTGTTGTTGTTGTTGTTAGGTGCCGTCGAGTCGGTATCCGACTCATAGCGACCCTCATAGGGTTTTCAATGGCTGAGTGCTTCGGGATTGCCTTGGGAGTGGATTGCCAGGCCCTTCTCCCATTTTTGTGGTGCTGGGAATTGAACTCAGGGCCTCAGAGACTGCAGCGCAGCGCTCTACCCACTGAGCTAAATCCC
>VMDO01038578.1:0-13368 GCA_007922755.1 Pedetes capensis
TCCTCTGCTTTCAAAGTATTTATTTATGTTTGATGCATCTCTTAAAAATAAATTTTGAATTTTGATTTTCTAGTCTGGTCTGAACATCTGTGTGTGTATGTGTGTATATATATATGTACATATATATATATATATATGCTGAATTTAGTGAATACATTGTATTGTGACTGCCGATAATTTTTTTTTTACCATCTTATTTTTCTACCATTTTATTTTTCTATTTGGTTTACCTCCTCTCTTGCCTTATTTTGTATTGACTGAAAACATTTCCCTTTTATTATTCTATCTTTTACATTAGCTATTTGGAAGTTATATACTCCAATAGGAGTTATCCTTGAATACGTGGCAAATGTCCAGTCTAAATTTTGTTAATATCTAAATTTTTCTTTTACATGATAAAATTATTTGTGAATATTCTAATTCTAATAATTTTCTTCTCAATTATAGGGTATTTTATTTTGTGATTTTTTATTAAAAGTATTATTTTAACAATACAAATTAGACAATCTTTTTCATATAATCATTGCATAGTTGTATTTAAAAGCATATATTTTTTTTTCAGCAGACCTACTTGCAACTAAGTCCTTCTTTATGGACTTATTTTCTTTCATAAAATCAATCCTTCCTTCCCTCCTTCCTTCCATTTATTTTTTGTGTAGTACTCAGAGGCTGAATCCACTGCCTTGCACATACTTTGCAAGCCCTCTATCACTAAGCTACTCCCCTAGCTCCATTTTTAAAGTTTTCATGTTGGGACAGGATCTTGCTAAATAATGGAGGCTGCCTGTGGCATTGAACTTGTGATCATTTTGCCTCTGCTTCCTTAGTTGCTGGTATTATAAGCATGTACCACTGTTCCTGTGTTTGCTGCTCATATTTTAGAAACTATTGTAATGAGGTTATGTTGGAGTAAAAATTATATTTCTCTCTCTCTTGAAAACTTATATTTGCCCTTATTCTGAAGAAGTAATTTTGTTAAGTTCAGAATTCTCAGCAGATATTAATTTTTCCAATATCCCTTTGAAGTTGTCCAATGTTAGTCTAAATTTCATTCTTCTGTAGGTTACCTGTCGCACCTCTCTGGCTGCTAATATAATTTTTCTTGTCTTTGGAATTATGTAGTGTCACTGTAATAGCCTTAAGATAGGATTTATATTTATTGATGTTGCTGTTGCTAGATCCCGACAAGTCGTATCCGAATCACAGTAACCCTCATAGGGTTTTCAATGGCTGACTGTTTCGCAATTGCCTTGGGAGTGGATTGCCACATCCTTCTCCCACTTTTGCGGTGCTGGGAATTGAACTCTGGACCTCAGAGACAGCAGAGCAGTGCTGTACCAACTGAGCTAAATCCCAGAGCATAATTATTTATACTATTTGTTATATAATGTACTTCCTGCTTAAATGGTTTATGTCAAAGTCTCTGAAAAAATTTCCTTCAGTATCTTTAACATATTCCTCTCCTGCATCTGCTTTGCATATGTTGAGATTACAGGTGTGCATCAGCATGTCTGGCTCCATTTTTTAAAAAGATTCTTTAGACGTACAAAACATTATGCATAACATATACAACTTCCTGAATTTGGAGATAAGTATACCCCTTGAAACCATAATGGCAACATACTCCATAAACCTATTCATCACCTCCTTGTATTTACTAATTTTTATTATTTTGTGGGGCTGGGATTTAGCTCAGTTGCTAGAGCATGGCACTGCAGTCTCTGAGGTCCCGAGTTCAATTCTCAGCACCACAAAAATGGGAGAAGAGCCTGGCAATCCACTCCCAAGGCAACCCCAAAACAGTCAGCCACTGAAAACCCGATGAGGGTCGCTATGAGTCGGATACCGACTCGACAGCACCTAACAACAACAACAATTATTTTGTGACAGAGCACTTAACAAAATATTTATCCTCTAAACAAACTTTTAAAAATATAACACAGTATTAGTAACTCTAGGTACTATATTTTGCAGATCTCTAGGAATTGTATAACTTATATAAATGAAACTTTGAATCCTTATACTAATAACTCCCTGTTTTTTTCTCCCTCCAACTCTTGGAAACCACTACTTCACTTTATGCTTCTTTAAGTATGCTATTTGAAATTCCTCATATAAGTGGTATCATATAGTAGTTTTCCTTCTGTGTCTGCATTATTTCAGAATGTCCTACAGATTTACTTATGTGGTTACAAATGGTGTGATATCTGTCTTTATAAGACTGAATAAAGTAAAATATTCCATTGTATGTATATACTACATTAACTTGTTCCCTTCATCCTTCAATGGACATTTAGTTTCTCTCCCTTTCTTGGCTATCAAGAACAATGCTACAAAGAACAATAGAATGCAGGTAATCTCAGAGACAAATTTCATTTGGATATAAGCCAAGCAGCAAGGCAGCTGAATCACAATATCTCTATTTTGAGTTTTTTCAACTTCCATACAGTCTTCTGCAGTGTCAAAATAATTAACGTTCTCACCAACAGTGTACAAGGGTTCCCTGTTCTCCATATCTTCTGCAGCATTTATTATACCTTGTTATTTTTTATATGAAAAACTCTTAACAGGTAGAAAGAGATATCTCACTGTGGTTTTGATGTAGATTTCAGTGATGATTAGTTATGTTGAACATGTTTTCTTAACTCTTGTCCATATGTATGTCTTCTTTGGAGAAATGTCTATTCTGTTCATTTAAACATTTTAATTTTTTTGCTATTCAGTTATAGGAATCTCCATTTTCTTCATTTGCATCTTCAAAAACTTGTTTTGATATAATTTACATAGTTATATTCCATTCTAACTCCATATCCATTGCTTTTTCGTTCATATTTTAAATCTGTTCAGTTTTTGAGACCATGTACTGTACATTATCTTTTAATTTTCTCTTTTTAAAACTGTGATGTGCATTAAACATGGTACTATTTTGATTTTCTGAAATTTGATTTCTGAAATTACAAGTGCTTAGCAAAAGGACATAAATCTGTGCTCAATAATGACTACTTATTATTATTATAGATTAATAGGGTTAGAGTGTAGGTCAGTTGGTAAAGTTTCAGTCTGCATTCTCTGAGGCCATGGATTTGAGCCCTAGCACCACAAAAATGGGAGGACCTGGAAACCCACTCCCAAAACAATCCCAAAACTATCAGCCATTGAAAACCCTATGAGGGTCATTATGAGTTCGACTCAAAAGCAGCTAAAAATAACAACATAGATTAATATTTCCTAAAAATTTGACAAAATTACAAAGCATATTCCTTCATTAAACAAAGGAATTTCTAACAAAATTAAACCTCGTGATTCCTATAATGTCAGTTACTTTCTAGATTACTTAATTGCTTTTGTTGTTGTTAGGTGCCATCGAGTTGGTGTCTGACTTATAGTGATCCTATGAACAACAGGTGAAACAGTATAGTTAGTACTTCTCTGCTATTCATAGGGTTTTCAATGGCTGATTGCTTTTTTGGGAGTGGATTGTTGGGTCCTTCTCCCAAGCCGACAGCCCCTGGTTTTCCCAGGTGGTCTCCCATCCAAGTACTAACCTAGCCAAACCCTGCTTAGCTTCTGAGATCTGATGGGATTGGATGCCACAGTGGTATGGCTGCAGGTGGATTACTTAATAGGGTTCATTTAATCAATATTCATCCCTTCTGGGTCTGAGCTAAGGGAAATGTGACACTGAGTAAGCAATTCAGTCATAATTATCTAAAACAATTGAGGGGTCCCTCTTGCTACCTATCATGAAGGTTAGTATTAATACAGAATTAGCCAATTCGGATTTGTTACTTCTTTTACTCTGCCTCTTATTTAGCAACAGGTAAAACAACTTACAGATGGCTTTGAAAGGGGCAGAAATTTATAAGAAAGATCAGATAATACTAATGTCACAAGAACTGGTAAAGGCTTTGGAGTTCTAAATGTAAGTTTATAGTATTTACAACTCTAAAATGTTTTCTTTCAACTAGTCACTTATAATACTTATGAACTCACATTGTATGTTTTCCTTAAAAATTGAGAAACAAAACCAAGCCTAGGGGCACATGACTGTAATCCCAACGCTTAGGATGCTGTGATTTCAAGGCCACCCTGAGCTGCAGAGCAAGATTCTGTCTTCAAAAAAATTGGAAAACTAGTTAATTGCAATATAGTCAACCACCAGTATCTGTTGTGAATTTTTAACATCACCCCCATCACTACAAATACCTGAAGATGCTCAAGTCTCTCACACAAAATACATGGTATTGTTACACAACCCACATGCATTCTCCCGTGTACTTTAAATTATCTCTAAGTTACTTATAATACCTAACATAAATGGTATGAAAATAGGTGGCATACTGTATTGTTTAGGGAATAATGTCAAGAAAAATCATCTGTACATGTTCAGTGCAAATATATTTTTTCCAGAATATTTTTATGACAGTTGGTTTAGTCTGTAGATGCAAAATCTGTAGATACTGAGGACCTACTACAGTCACTTCTCAAGAAAGAGCTTTTATTTTGAGTATAAACAAAGTATCACAGAGATTTCAGGTAGTGTGGTAAAATGGTCACATGCATAGGCTTTAAATAAATAGAGGCTTGGATTAAATGTTCCCTAGACTCTTCCTGTTGCTTGTCTGCAGCCATAGCACCCTGGCCATGGATCCCACCTTATTTTGGATGGCAAACAGGGTCAGCCTGGTTAATTTTAGGATGGGAGACTGCCTGGGAATACCAGGTGCTGCAGGCTAAGGAGAAGACCTAGCAATACACTCTTGACACTATCCACCATTGAAAACCATATGAATAGCAGAGAAACACTGACAATCATGCTGGGCATGACACAGTGTCTGAAAGTGTTTTGTTCTGTTACAAATAGGTTCGCTATGAGTGGGACTCGACTTGATTGCACCTAACTACTACTACTATTACTACTACTACTACTACTACTACTACTACTACTACTACTACTAGACTCTTCCTAGCATCATGGATTTTGATACCCTTTTCCTTTGTATAGATGGGAGATATAAAAGACTTCATATGAAAAGGTTATTATGAGAACTAAATGAGAATATGTATGTCTTTTCTTGACCTTTGTAACCATTATATTATTATTATTATTATGCATTTTGTTGTATTACTAAAATATATTTAGCTTGGATAATCTGGAGGAAAACAGAGCTATTGTAAGTGTCATAAAAATATGATATGGTTTGACTTTTGGAGCTGCTTCTTGTTTTGCTAACCAAATTTCAAATCATTCCTGAGTAGAAAATATAGTGTCACATGATTATGAAGACTGAAAGATGCCTTTAAAAAATCTTGGAAATAATTTATTACTTATCTGAATGCAAACTCACACCCTGAAATTAGGACTGGGATCTAGCATATCTCTTAAATATTCATAGGCAATAAAACTCTGGCTGTTTGATTGATTTAACAGGCAATTGAATGCTACCTTATCTCTGCATAATTGCAACTACAAGAAACATTAGGTAGGCAATAAAAAAAAACACAAACCTCTGACATAGGCTTTTAATTGAGAATAAAGTGGGGTAAGGCTCATTTTCAGATGAAAGAGCACTTTGTTTATTAATGGAAAATCTGTTTACCCTTAGCCAAATTAAAAAATATCAAGAAAATAATGGCTTAAAACAAATTCAGAATGCTTGACTATAATGTATTAATTCATGTTTTTTTTAAATGAAAAAAGACATTAAGTGAGCAACTTGAGAGGCTGAGGCAGGAGAATGGCAGGTTCAAGGCTAGAGGCAGCCTGGGAAACTCAGCAAGACCCTGTCTCAGGAGTAAAAAATTAAACTTTAAATATTAAAAATTTAAAAAGGAACTGACTCAAAATAATAAATAAAAATCAAGATTGAGGTGGGGCTCAGTGTTGGAGCACTTGCCAAGTATGTGCAAGACACTGGGTTCAAACTCATAGTAATACATAAAAAAAACTTTAAAACTGTTACTATAATTTTTTCATGGCACCTCAAGCAATGTATCTCAAGGTTCCATCTACATTGTATCAAGGTGCCAGTTTTTGCAACTAAACTGACAAATTATTATGTGTTTCTCTATTACCTAAGTAATTTGAAACTGATCAAAGTGTCCAGCTTCTACCCTAAGAAATATGAAAGCCCTGTTTCTACCCATTGTTTAAGCCAACCTTCCATCTTTAAAGTTGCATCAGCTTATTAAATACCAGTACAACAAAATTTGAGAAGGATATTATCTCTAACATGATATGGTTTTCATCAAAGCCCCAAAGCACCAAATCATCTTTATTTTCATTACCAAATAACTCTAGGGTTATTATTGGCTCTATCTATGTAAGTATAGTTAGGGCTGATGGTAGTTTTAAGTTTATCTATCCCAGGTTTATTTACTGTTATCATAGCATTCTGCTTAAATGATTATTAAAGTAGAAATGGAGAAGGCTTTATTTTAAAACTTTGAAAATGATTAAATCCTTTTTATCTATATTATGTACTTTTTTGTTTTCATTTTGATTTTCTTACCTGAAAACACTTCATTTTTTTTTCAGTAATGGAGGTTGAACCTAGGGCCTCATTCATGCTAGTTAAGTGCTTTACCATTGAGGCACACACCCTGCCCTTATTTTTATTTTTTTTTATTTTGAGACAAGTCTTCCCTAAATTGCACAGCCTGCCTCTGGCCTTGAATTTACAATCCTCCTGCCGTAGCCTCCCAAATCACTGGGATTATAGGCATATGCCTGACTGCCAAGTAAAAGATTCATTTTTAATTATCTCTCTGTCTATGTGAGTATTGGGCTGGGATTTAGCTGAGTTGGTAGAGCTCTGTGCTGCAGTCTCTGAGGACCCGAGTTCAATTCCAAGCACTGCAAAAATGGGAGAAGGGTTGGCAATCCACTCCCAAGGCAATCCCGAAACAGTCAGCCATTGAAAACCCTATGAGGGTCACTATGAGTCAGATACCGACTCGATGGCACCTAACAACAACAACAGCATGTGAGTATTCCTTCAATATTTTTAAAATGATTTTCTGCTCTTCCTCTTCGATATAAGGAAAACATGCTATATAGTGTCACAGACACAATTAATTAGTGGAAGTATGTATGTAATTTTGTGCCTTGTCTGGAAATTGCCTAAAACAAAGGAATTTTCTGCCCATATTTTTCCAGTTCTAAGTTCCATGGTTTGACAACTCAGTACAGGCTACAGTACAGTAGGTGTTCATTCAAGGTTTGTTATTGAAATGAATTATCACAGGTTGAGTTTGCATTATCTATCATGCTTAGGACAAGAAGTGTTTTGGACTGGGGTTATTTTGGATTTGGGAATATCTATGCATACACAATGAGATCTGTGGGGGAAGAGATCCAGGTCTAAACATAAAACAAATTTCCATTTCATATACATCTTATACACATATCTTGAAGGCTGTATTTATACAGTATCTTTAGTGTACCTACCTTTTGACTGTGAGCCATCACATGAGGTCAGGTGAAGAATATTTCAACAAGTATCAGTTAAAAACTGAATTTAACTTAAAACGTTTTGGATTTGGAACATTTTGGATTTCAGGGTTTCATATTAGTGATGATCAGCCTACATTTATTTCCAGGAAAAATCAGGTTTCACATCAAATACCTTTGAGTCATAGAGTCATGTTGTTGTTGTTAGGTGCCGTTGAGTCGGTATCTGACTCATAGCGACCCTCTGTACAACAGGGGAAACACTATTGGCAGTGCTTCTCATCTGTTCATAGGGTTTTCAATGGCAGATTGATTTTTGGGAGGGGGTTGCCAGGTCCTTCTCCCAAGCCTACAGCTTCTGGTGTTCCCAGGCGGTCTCCCATCCAAGTACTAACCAGGCCCGACCCTGCTTAGCTTCCGAGATCTGATGGGATCGGATGCCACAGGGCTATAGCTGCAGGCTTAGAGTCATAGGAAATTTTATATTAATAAACAATTATATGATAGTTACCCATATAGGTCTAATGCCAAGATCTTCTTAGGGACTTGTCTATTCTAAGAACAAAAATGATGGACAAAGAATAGTATTAGGGAGTAGAAATTGGGCCTTGTCACAGTACAGCCAAGGCCAGTTTTACAATGGGGCTTTAAATTTTTTAGCTTTAACTATAATCTTAATAATATTCAAATATAAATATAAAGACATTCCAATACCACATCAAAATCCAAACTTAAATGACCTTCAATATAGTGGCCACTTAGGAGTATATACTTTAACTCTCACTGAATAACAGTGAAACACCAGTCAAGGGCCAAGATACTGTTTAGCATCCTCCCTTTTCAATGCCCAATCCGTTATGCTGAAATGGATAAAATATGGATAACATATTCAGCCAATATTGTAGCAATATCAAACACAGGAGGCTGCTGCTGGCACATTTGATCAGATCTGTGCTATCCTCATCTACCTTTCTTCAGAATGGGAGCTAGAGGAGGTTCTTCACCTTAGCACTTTTCTACCAACTTCAAAGCATGTAAACTTTCCCCCCTAATTATCAAAATTTTCTTGTATTTCTCCCTAGTGACCACTCCACTTAGTATTGTTGCCTCTTCGTAACTTATCTGTATATAAGGTATGTCCTGTACACACTAGGAAACAATAGATTTTTGCTTAACTAATCAATGTCTGTAAATAATGAAGAACAGGGATTTTTCTTACTTATTGGCCAAACTGTTGAATAGCATCTCACATGCAGTAGATGAAATCAATAAATTGATATGAAACAAATCACCATTATGAACTAGGTTTCTTTACTTCTTCTAGGTTTCTTTACTTCTTCACTCTTTAGGAGAAAATATGTACAAGACTGTCTATAGCCTTACCTCCCTAGTGTCCCATCTTGTCAGATATCAGGGATGGTCCTGGTTAGTTTGTGGATGGGATACCACCTGGGAATACTGGGTGCTGGAGGCTAGATGGAAAGACCCAACAGCTCACTCTTGAAACAATTAGCCCTCAAAAACCCTATGAATAGCGGAGAAACACTGACCATAGTGCTGGGCATGGCACAGAGTCAGAGAGTGTTTTGTTCTGTTGTACATAGTGTCCCTATGAGTTGGACCCAACTCAAAGGCACTTAACAACAACAAATGTACAGTATTGTTTAATGAGGAGAGATATTTTAAGTTTGATTTGAAAACTTATGCTATGCATGTTAATTATAAAATATGAAAATCTCTTCATTACATATAAATATGAACATGTTTGTATTATGAGAATAAACAATATCCAGGTTACTAATGGAATCTCATGTATTATTAACAGATTATATGTGATTATAACAATGTGTGTGGTATAGAAAGAGAAATAAAAGGAGAAAGAGGAATAAAGAGAGAGGTAAGAGACTGAGAGGGGAGGCTACCCCTACATACTGATTATTCTTGGGTAAGGAAATCAATCCTGTGTTCAAATAGATATGACATTGAATGCTAGATTAATTATTAGCTCATAGGCGTGAGCAAGGTACTGTTCTTGATGTGTCTAAGTTGACTGCAAATAATCCTACTTTTTGATGTTTTTGTAAGATAAATGAAAATATATACATGTAAAACATTCATCCAGTGTCAGGCATGGCTCTAAAACCTGGAATTGAACTGATATTGAAAATATTTTTCACTTTATCTATGAAGTTGATATGTGCAATAGATTTATGCAAATTAAAGAGATTTTTCACTTATCTTCATACCTCTTCATGTAGTTCTCTCCAACGAGAATTAAATGTCTCAAGTTCCTCATTGATCAGTTCATCCATGACTCCGCCATCTGTTAGGGTCTGTGCCAATATGCGAATCTGATTTGGGTTATCCTCTGAATGTTGCATCAAATTTTCAAGAGACTGAAACACATTTACAATAATTAATATTTTCCTCTTTTTCTAAATACATTGAATTAACACAAAATGTGCAGTATCATCTGATTTCCATATAAATAAGCCAAAAGCAATTTAAAGCAGAATTTAATATAATTTAAAGCAGAATAAAACATAAAGGAGCATTATTGTTTCAAAAAATATGAGGTGGATCTATGAATCTTCATAGGCTTGTGAAAGCATTGCAAAATGAGCATTTAAAAAATGATTCACAGCCACCTTCTCACCAAAGTTCTGCACTCTAAAACCCACAGAGGTAAAATACTCAATTTCTCAATTGTTTTTACAGCTAGTGGCGAGCAGCTGACCAGATTCTGAAAATAGATATAAGTAGAAGTTGATGAGTCGAGTTTCTCTTCCCAAAATTTTAAAAGAGTGGTGTCTCTTTACATATTTTCACTATACCCTCAGGGAAGAACAACCATCTTAGGACTAGAAACTGACAAAAATGAGGATAACGTCATCATGCCAAGGAAGGGAGAACAGACAGAGGGAGCACCTGGGTGCTTCATGATGTTTGAACCATTGTCACCTCTGTGTAAATTCTCTCTGGGTAATTCCTTTTTGCAGTGAGAAAAGATTTTTTTTTAGCTTACACCATTGTCTGATTTTCTATTATTTTCAGGCCTACAACATCTGATATAATGTTCAAAACTGACAAAGTTGCCTATCTAGATTATATAGGGAAAAAGAATCTCAGTACCAAGTTCAGGAATTCAAGAAAACAAGTGATTCAATATTATCTTACTAGATCTAAAATGCATATAAAATGAGGGATGGTTATGATGTTCTGACTGACTCATTCAGTGTTTTGTCATTTTCCTTGTTTTGAAAAAATGGAAATGACAGCTGACTGCAGTGATGCACCTCTGTAATCCCAGCAGTTTGGAATGTGGAGGCAGGAGGATCTCAAGTTTGAGGCCAGAGGCAGCCTGCAACTTAATGAGATCCTCTCAAGGTAAGAGTGAAAAACGGGCTGGTGGTGCAGCTTAGTGGCAGAGCACTTGCAAAGGATGAGCAAGGCCTTATGTTCAACCCTAAAATACCACAAAAATGCAAGTGTCTAAATACATATTTGTTTTTCTTATATGTCAATTTCAATATATTTCCAGTTAGATTTTCATTGAATTAAAATATAGATATATCTTACATAATTTTATGCAAAAATATGACTATGATTTCTAAAATACTTTTAAAAAATCATAATTTTAGTATAAGAATGCTATTACTAATTTTCCTTATAACTTATACATCTTATTACTTCTAACAAACCTTAACTATTCAGGTCTGTCTTCTAATAGATACGCTTTTCCTTCTGCGATCTAATGAGGTACATAGGCTATTAGAAAACAAACTCAATTATAAGAAAAAAAATTAAGGAATCATTTATGGAAATGTTAAGTACCAAGGAATCTTAGAAGTCATACAGTTGTGTTTGTTTGCTTCTTTGACAAATGGTAGTCTGTTGACTCTGAAGCACCCTACATACAACAGGCAAAACAGTATTGTGAGTGCTTCTCTGCTATTCATAGGGTTTTCAGTGGCTGATTGTTTTTGGGGAGTGGGTTGCCTGATCCTTCTCCCAACCCTACAGTATCTGGTGTTCCCAGGCAGTCTCCCATCAAAGTACTAACCAGACTTGACCCTGCTTGGCTTCCGGGATCTGACAGGGTAGGACTATGGCTGCAGGCAATGGTAGTCTAGCTTTTTGCTATTCAAAAATGCCTTCCTGGATGATCGACAGCAAAACTATCAAGCAACTAGTTTATTTAAAAGAGTAAACAGAATAGTAAATAGTAATAATAAGCTTTTTCCTTCCCTTATCTACACACTTTATATTACTGTGTCAAGTTTTCTAACTTTCCTCATTATTCCTTTCTGAACATTCTGTACTTTCTGAGTGCATTACTTAAAATGTAGTATCAAAAATTTAACCTCTTATTCCATACCCAACATGACTGTTTGATAGGAAACTGCATCATCACAATCTTTCTTCTGTAAGCTATTTTCATTAATGTGCTACAGGTTTGTTTCACCTTTTCTGGAAAATGCATTATACTTTTAGTTTATGAAGAATGTTTGGTCACTGAATATCACTGAAAAGGACATGAACAAAATTATAGTGTACTTGGGACCTCCCTCGTTGTTCTTGATGGCTCCTCAGATTTTATAATTTTCTTGGGACAATAAGGACATTGGATAAAATCATCTGCTGTGATGTCTAGGATTCTAATTCTATTCGATCTACATAAATATTTCACAAACTCTTCATACCTTAAATAATTTATGCTTTTTATTTTTCAGATTTACACAAAGTGTATATTTTTCATACAGGTCTATATACGCTACATAAGCTAAAACTATATATTCATTACATAGAAATGATAAATTAACAGTACAACAAAATGCATTGAGCATGAATGGTTAATTAAACATCAGAAATCAATATAACTCAAATTTTATACATGCATATGCTTTTCATACTAAGAAAATCTTAAAATAAAACTAGAAATGTACTAAAACTGTATGATCATTTCAAAGATATATTTCCAATATCTAACAATGTCTACTTATTACCTTAAAATACTGTGTAAGGTGTAAAAAAATTCTGTAAGGTGATTTTAAATATTTTCACAAATATGTTCCAATTCAATAAAAATAGCTTTTAAAATGGAAATAATGTCTCATATTACCATGCTGTTTAGCTCTATTGAAGGATCATAATTTCATGTTCAGACAATCTATAGAAGCTGGTAGTAGGTTTATTCAGGTAAAATATGTACACAGAACTTAATGATATAACAAAAAGCCAATGTCCTCTGTAAGAGGTTAGTTAATCCCTCTTTAAAACTTTAAGATCTGGAAACATCTTACAGGGTAAAAACCTTCATCCAAAGCGCCAGGACTGAGAGATGTATAGTAATTACAGTCTCAAATTTGCTTTTTAAAATTATTTTGTATTTGTAGTTGATACCTTTCAATACTGCTTATAAAGAGTCATCATTTATTTTAATTCACAACTTACTTCTAGCACCTCAGAGATTTCCTCAGCTCCACCAGGAATAGTTTCAGTGGTTTTAAGTTTTAATTCTACTTCATTTAGCCACTTGTTTGCTTTCTCCAAGTAGGACAATAACTCATGCCAACATGCCCAAACTTCCTATGAAAGAAACATATATCATAGATTAAATATGTTGATGGAAAAGTAAATGGGAGGCTTTTTATTCTATTTTAAAACTTCAGAAAATATAACAGTTTATTTTCTATATTTTGACTTCTCTTTGAAGTAGATGATTTAAAATGCAACTAGGTACTCTGAACATCCAACACTGCTATAATTACATATCATTAAGGAAACATTCTATTACATGAATAAATTTAAGATGAGTGATTTACTTTTTAAAATAAAATATTCACCAACATTAGTCTGTGAGATAGAAAAAGAAAAACATGTAAAATGCATATATAAACCTAACTTCCCCACAC
>VMDO01038579.1:0-13366 GCA_007922755.1 Pedetes capensis
CAGATTGCAGAGCGGAGCTCTACCAACTGAGCTAAATCCCGGCCCCAAAGGTTCTCTAGATGTTGCCAAATGTCCATTCGGGGGCCACTTACCCTCAGCTGGGAACTCCCCATCTCACACCCAGCTGCTCCCCACCCCATCTCCCCAAGCCCCCCATTCCTACAGGCAACCCGATACACAGTCTGCAGGCCTCAGCCAGCCCACTCCCCCCAGCCCCATCCCCCCATCACGTCACACACCACGTCCCCTGCCCTCGCCTCCGCCCACCTGCAGCATCTCAAATCTGGAGATCTTTCCATCTCGATCCAGGTCATAGAGCTGAAAGGCGACTGGGAAGAGGGCAGAGGGAGGGGGCTGGGCATTCTCCTCCAGGCAGAGGGTCACCTCGGAGGCAGAGGCGGGGAAGGGTAACTCCAGGCTCAGGGAGTGAGTGGGAGGTTCCCGGGGCCTCTCCCCGGCGCGGGTCAATCTGGGGTCTCCCTTGGGGCGGCTTCCCGCGCACTCACAGCGGAGTTTGTTCATCCTGCTGTTGAGGGGCTCAGGTTGCTTGGGGTCTCGGATTCCCGGGTCCTCTTCATCTACAGGTCGAAAATGAGCCAGGACCCTGACAAAGCCTGGGAAATCCACCTGCTGACTCCTGGGGGTGGGGGGAAGGGAGGCGGCGGTCACCCTGGCCAGCCTCCCGTCTCAGCCTCTAACTCCCCTCACACCCAACTCCACACAGGGCTTTCCGCCTCCGTCTCCGCTCTCAGCCGGGCCTCACCCGTCAGGGAAGAAGCTGTCTATAATGCGGTCCCCCAGGGGGTTCACGGCCAGCGCCCCTATCTGCTGCAGATCCACGCGGCTGCCAAGACAAAGTTGAAAAAGAGTAGTTGGGGGGCAGGGGGGCGCACCCCTGTCATCCCGGCAACTCAGGAGGCGGAGGCAGGAGGATGGCGAATTGGAGGCCAGAAGCAGCCTGTATAACTTATCGAGACCCTGTCTCACAATAAAAAAGTTAAATAAATGGGCTAGGGGTGCAGCTCAGTGGGGGAACAGTTGCAAAAGCACGCGTGAGGCCCTGGGCTCAACCCCCTAGGACCCCACAGTGGGGTGGGGGGCATAGGACACAGCAGGCAGGTGGTTGAGGCACAGCGGGACGAGGCTCAGGCGGACAGGCGCATGGGGTCCTCAGGTCGGCCCCCCTCACCTCAGGTACCCCTTGTTGTTCCTGTCCAGGGCTTGGAAGCGGTGGTAGAGGCGGTGCAGACTGGCTTGCGAGACTGCGGAGGGAGCCGGGAAGGGGGAGCGCGCTGGGGACGCGGGGACACGGCCGGGTCCCCAGCCCTGGGTGTTGGGGGCGGCGGGCTGAGGATGAGGGAGCTCGGGGCGGGGGGCTGGGGTCACTCCGAGGGCCCGAGGCGAAGCTGACGGGTTGGGGGGAGGCTGGAGGAGCCCCGCGGCACGCCACGGTCGAGGCCCAGGAGGCCGCCCGCACCCTGCGCTCCCCGCCACCCGCGCTCAGCTCTGCCTTCGCCCGCGCCAGGCTCCAGGCCACCTGCTGCCTTGACGGCGCTGTCCCCCGAGCCCGGGAGCCGGGAGCGCCCCCCCCCCGGGGACCCCTGAGCTCAGGCGCCTTCAGCCAGGGGTCCCAGGCCCCCCGGTCCTCCGCTGCGGGGCCGCCCCTCCAGCCAGCCACACTGAGGGACACCCCCCCACACACTGCTGCGGCGACGCCCTGGGTCCCCACCCCGCGCACTCACAGCCCGTCTCCCGCCGAACGCTGTCCACGTCGGGGATGAGCGCGGCGTGGGAGCCGCGGGAACCCATGGCCCCGCGGGAGGCCCAGGCGGGAGGCCAGCGAGGCCCGCGGCCCCCTGCGTTCCCTCCGCCCGCCCGGGAGGCGCGGCTGTCCCGGGGCCCTGGGGCGAAGGCCACAGGCCTGGCAGGCAGCCCAGCCCCAGAACCCCCGCGATCCTCGCCTCCCACCTGCGCCTGGGCGAATGGCAAGCGGTGCCCGGGGCAGCGGGGCAGAGGCCAGGGCGCGAACAACGGGCTTTTGAGCCGCAGAGACAGAGGTCGGCGCGGGGAGAGGCTGGGCGAGGCCAGCGCTCCGCCCTCCTCACGCCTCCCTTGGTCTGCATTCTCACGGTGGCCCGGACGCAGCCCCAGCTCCTCCCCCAGGGCCCGGTCCTCCCGTCCCAGGACTCCTGCGCCCCCGTAGGCCTCGATGCTCAGTGAGACACAGAGTCCAAGTCCTCTGGGAAGAGGCGCAAGGAACCTCCCTGTCCAGGACGGCCACAGCCCCGGCGCAGGAGGGGGCAGGAAGAGGCCCTGAAGGGCTCCAGGGAGGGGACATCAGGAGGGGTCTGAGGGAGAGGACGGGGGTCCCTTAGGCGGGAAGAGCACCAAGGAGATCTGGGTGAGGGAAGCTGATATCCCAGCTCTTCTTATTCTAGCAAAGCCTGGGGATCCTGGTCCTGAATTTTCCTTTTTGTTCCATACAGCAGTTATTCCTGTTCTATAGCTGCGCCACTGCCTAAAATCCAGATTTACTCCCAAAGCCAGATTCCTGGCTTCTCCTGGGAAATCAGAAGTTCGGGGCTGGGGCGTAGCTCCCTGGTGGAGTGCTTGTCCACCATCCCCAGGGGAATCCTGGGTTCGATTCCTAGTTCCAGGGGAGAAAGTTCCTAGAAGTTTTGACTCCACTAATCCAAGGGCTGCTCATCTGCCACACACCCCCACCCAGCCCAACGGGCTCCCTTATGTACCCCACGGGCCTTGGTGGCACAGCCCGCTGGGAAGGACTTAGACTCCCGACCATCTCTCCAGCACCAAGAGATCTGCCACTTGAGAGACAGTCACAAACATCATTGTCACAGGTCTTAAAAGAATACTAATGACAACCCCAAGGACCCCCCTTTAGGACAGTTGTGCCCAGGTACTTTGCTAAGCACTTTACGTGCCTTAGATCACACAGTCCTGAGACCCCCCGGCTAGACTGCATCCCTAGAGCGCTTCTCGCTTTGAGGTGGCCAAGGCTGCCAAGGAGGGTGGTTGTAGAGCACTGGAAAGTACGCTGTTCCAGTCCGTTTTCTGCTGCTGTTGGTGAACACCACAGACTGAGCAAGTTATGAAGAATAAAGGTTTATGTGGCATATGGTTCTCAAGACTGAGAAGTCCAAATCAAGCAGCTACATCTGGTGAGGCCGTTCTCGATTGTGGGGTCTCTCTGCGGAGCCCCCAGGTAGTGCAAAGCATCTCATGGTAAGACTGTGCGGTTAGATCAGAACATCCCAGCTCAGGTGTCTCCTTCTCCTCTTAGAAATCCCCACATTGAAGCTGGGCGCAGTGGCACATGCCTGTTATCCCAGTGACTCGGGAGGCAGAGGCGGGAGGATCCCAAGTTGGAGACCAGAGGCAGTCTGTGTAGTTTAGTGAAACCCTGTCTCTGAAAAAAAAAGGAAAAGAATGGTCTGGGTGTAGCTCAGTGTTCCAGTATTTACAAAGCATGCAAGCGGAAGGCCCTGGGTTCAACCCCCAGTACCACAAAAAAAGAAAAAAAAGAAAAAAGAAAAAGAAAAAGAAATCCCCAAACCCATTGGATTAGGGTCCCCCTCATATGACCTCATTTAACTTTGATGATTTCTCAAAGGTCCCACTTCCAAATACGATAGTCAGATTAAATTTCTTCCCTTTTAATACCTGACTTCTTCTTCTTCTTGTTAGGTGCCATCGAGTGGAGTCCAACTCATAGCGACCCTCATCGGGTTTTCAATGGCTGACTGTTCCGGGATTGCCTTGGGAGTGGGTTGCCACATCCTTCTCCCATTTTGCGGGGTTGGGAATCAACTCCAGACCTCAGAGACTGCAGAGCAGCGCTCTACCAACTGAGCTAAATCCCAGCCCCATTAATACCTGACAGTAGGGCTTAAATTTCGGCACAAGTTTTGTTGCAGACGTTCAGATCATAGCACATGCATGGGGCCATATCACCTCCAAGGAGGCAAAGAAATCTTATTTTCTTTTTATATATCCCACACAGACATTCATACAGTACATAAGTAGATATGCCAAAAGGCTGGGGCTGGAGCTCAGTGAGAGAGAGCTTGCCTGGCCTGTGCAAGGCCTCAGTTTTACCCCCAGGGCCTCAAGAAAACGTAGATAGAAATGCCGTATATCTGTGGTATTGAAATTTCATGGGAGAGCAGTAATAAAAATAATTATCCAAAAAAGACTCTGAAGAGGGAGGAATCCTAGGAAAAAAAGATGGAGACTGAGTTACACAGGGAGAAGTTTTGAAACTATCCTCCAGTCATAATCAAACAGACTCACAAATTCTCCTGGGGGCGGGAGGTGGGGGAGCAAGTTCATTACAAGGGTTCAAGTTCATGCCCTCCCTGGAGAGAGAAAGAAGCTAGAGAAACCCTGTAGTCTCCAGCGGGAGGTCTAGACTAACACCAGATGAGCCTTGAAAATATTGATCCAAGAAGTGTTTGCTTCTCTCTCAGATGCCCCAAGGAGTAAACAGCCTGCACCAGGAACAGCCCAGCAACCACCCCAGTCCACAGCTGGAAGCCGGGCTGGGAGCATAGCTCCAGCTCAGATCTGAACCCAGGCGTGCGTGGGAGGCCCTGGCAAGCTGTAATCTTCTCAGAGGGCCCTCCTGGGAGGCTGGCCTTGGAAAGAGCGCCTCCAGCCTTGAACTCTGAGTCAGCCCGACACTAACAACATAAGTCAGGCCAGACAGTAATGAGCAGTGCCTTGTTGGTGGTGGTGGTGGTGCCCTAGAGTCATGTCTGACTCATAGAGACCCTTATAGGTCGGGTTTTCAATGGCTGATTGTTTTGGGGATTGCCTCGGGAGTGGGTTGCCATATCCTTCTCCCATTTTTGTGGTGCTGGGAATCAAACTCAGGACCTCAGAGATTGCAGAGCAGCGCTCTACCAACTGAGCTAAATCCCAGCCCGAGCAGTGCCTTAGCACATGCCATACACAAGCTGTCAGGAGAGCCTGCTCCGGCTTCGTCATGCCAGGGGGCTGTGAATCAACATCACAGTACATGCAGCTGCATCTTTCCAGGATGCTCAAGGGACAGATGCTTTGAGGAATTTTTCTTCTGAAGATTCTATTAGATTTGATGCAAGCTGAAGTTTGGGGGGAGTGGTATTTGTTTGTTTGTTTTTGCTGGCCACACAAAAGTTGCCAGCCATCCTTGATGGAAGTTGGATTAGAAAAATAAACATGAGTGGGGTGCAGTGGCCCATGCCTGGAATCCCAGCCACTCAGGAGGTAGAGGCAGGAGTATCACGGATTGGAGGGCAGAGGCAACCTGCGTGACTTAGCGAAATCCTATCTCAAGATAAAAAATAAAAAAGGGGCTGGAGGTGCAGCTCAGTGGTAAAGCCCTTGCAAAGTATGCACAAGCCCCTGGGTTTAGCCATCCAGTAGAGAAAAAAATAAAATAAAATCCAAGAATAGTCAGGACAATGTAATACAATGTAGCCCTGTGGCGACCAATTCCATCAGATCTCAGAAGCTGAGCAGCTGGGGCCTGGTTAGTATTTGGATGGGAGACCGCCTGGGAACACCAGGTGCTGTAGGCTTGGGAGAAGGACCCAGCAACCCACTCCCAAAAAATCAATCTGCCATTGAAAACCCTATGAACAGCAGAGAAGCACTGACAATAGTGTTTCACCTGTTGTATGTAGGGTTGCTATGAGTTAGATACCCACTTGACAGCACCTAACAACACTTTAATAATTAAAAAGATACATGTCCCAAGTAAAAAATGAACAAAGGACTGGAATAGAAATTTTTTCAAAGATATATGAATGGCAAAATAAATACACGAAAAGATTCTTAATATCACTAGGTATCAGGGAAATAAAAATCAAATCACAGTGAGATACCACTTCTCGTCCCTTGGGATGACTAAAATTAAGACAAACAAATAAACGAAAACAACACGTTGCCAAGGATATGGGGAAACTTCAACACACTGCTGGTAGAAATGTAAAATGGTGGCCGGGTGTGGTGGCGCACGCCTGTAATCCCTGTGGCTCAGGAGGCGGAGGCGGGAGGATCGCAAGTTCGAGACCAGAGGCAGTCTGCGTAATTTATCGAGACCCTGTCTCAAAAAGTAAAAAAAAAAAAAAAAATGGGCTGAGGTGCAGCTCAGTGGTCCAGCACTTGCAGAGCATGCAGGCACGAGGCCCTGGGTTCAACCCCCAGTACCGCAAAAAAAAAAAAAAAAAGAAAAAAAGAAATGTAAAATGGTGCAGTCACCATAAAAAACAAGTTTAATATTTCTCAACAAGTTAAAACAAAACTACCTCATGACCCAGCAATTCCAATTCGAGGTATATACCCAAAAGAATCACAAACAGGTGTTCATTCAAAAACTTGTGTGTGAATGCTTAGAGCAACACTATTCATGATAGCCAGAAGGTAGAAGAAACAACCCAAATGTCCATCTACTAATGAACAGATAAACAAAACATGGTATGTCCATACAAATGGAATATTACTTGACCATACAAAGAAATGGAGTACTGATACATGCCACCTCATAGATGGACCTGGAATATATTATGGTAAGTAAAACAGGCCAGTCACAAAAGGTCACACATTATATGATTATATTTATATGAAATGTCAACAATAGACCAATCTGTAGAGACAGAAAGTAGATTAGTGGTGGCTGAGGGATAGGGAAGTGGAGGAAAGGGGGTGATAGTTAAAAAGAGTATGAGATTTCTTTTGGAGATGATGAAAATGTTCTAAGATTGCCTCAGTGACAGTTGCACATATCTGTGAATGTATTAAAATCTAGGAACTGCACACTGAATGAGTGAATTGTATGGCATGTCAATTATGTATACTTCGTAAAGCTATTTTTCAAAAAGAATAGCTAGGAAACCTCTGAAAGTAAAAGTAATGAGGATATACTTCCTTTAACAGATTTTTGAATGTATTATAATGGTACAATCAGCTATGTTATAATGGCTCAGGAATAAACAGATAAGAGACCGACAAGAAAGTCAGAAATAGAGGTAAATACATATGGGACTTTGTCATGTGATAAAAGAAGCATTTAAAATCAATAGAGAAGATGCAGATTATTCAATAAATGATATTTGGGATATCTGTCTTTTATGGGGAAGAATAAAGCAGTGCCCCCTACCTTTTTTATACCAAAATAATTTCCAGATGAAATAAAGATTTAAAAACAAAATGAAGCAGCTGGCTGTGGTGGCACACACCTGTAATCCCAGTGGTTTGGGAGGCGGAGGCAGGAGGATCGCAAGTTCGAGACCAGTGGCAGTCTGCGTAATTTAGTGAGACCCTGTCTCAAAAGGTAAAAACATGGGCTGGGGGCACAGCTCAGTGGTCCAGCACTTGCAGAGCATGCGGGGGCGAGGCCCTGGGTTCAATCCCCAGTACTACAAAAAAAAAAAAAAAAAACGAAGCCATATGATACCAGAAGAAATCTTGGGTATATTTTGTTATAATCCTGAATGAGAGGAAGCCTTTTTAAACATGGAACAAACATAGAAATCATACAAAAAAGATTAACAAATCTGACTGTACAAAAAGTAAAGCCTATGTGTGGATGGATGGATGGATGGATGCATGCATGCATAGACAGCAAAGCCAAAAGGACAAACTGAGGAAAATATTCCCTCTTTATGAAAGAGAAAGGACAAGTCAACAGAAAAAAAAATTAGGATAATATTTGAAATAGAAATTGTTGAAAATAAGCCAGGCATGGTGGCGCACACCTGTAATCCCAGCACTTGGAGGGCTGAGGCAGGAGGAGCAACTCGAGGTTGAGGCTAGCCTGATCTGCACAGTGAGTTTCGGGCCAGCCTGGGCTACACAGTGAGACCCTGTCTCAAAACAACCACAAAAAAAGCTATAAAGAAATGGCTGATAAGCGTAAAAAGATGCTCAATTTCACAAAGTTTAAAAATCCAAACTAAAATAAAGGACTCTTTTTATCTGTGATGTGTTCAAGACGGCAAGGACACAGATTAAAAACACCCAGGAAGCAAGAGTCATTCTGCAGAGTCTTTTAGACCAAAAATGTGATCGGACTCAGTGGTAGGGGTTCACGACGGAGGATGAGATAATGCTGTTTGTTCTTCAAGAGCATCATGAGAATCTCTTTGGCTGTTGTTTGTAGTCTTAAGTGGGGCGAAGTAGGAGCCAGGGGACTAATTGCAGTAATTCAGGTAAGAGATGATGGTTGCTTGGACCAGGGTGATAGAAATGGAAGTAGTGAGAAGGGAGCCAAATTCGGGTCCTATTTTGAAAGAAGAGCCCATAAGGAAGCTGGGTGTGGTGGCACACGCCTGTCATCCCCGTGACTCCAGAGGCAGAGGCAAGAGAATGACAAGATCAAGACTAGAGGCAGGCTGCGTAATTTAGTGAGACCCTGTCTTAAAATAAAAGGTTTTTTAAAAAATGGGCTGGGGGTGCAGCTCAATGGTACAGTACTCATAGTGTGATGCTCTGAGTTCAAACCCCCCACTACTGCAAAAGAAGGAGGAGGAGGAGGGGGAGGAGAAGGGGGAGAGGAGGAGGAGGAGGAGGAGGAGGAGGAGAGGAGGAGGAAGAGGAGGAAGAGGAACCCATAACATGTTCTGATGTGTTGGATCTAGAGCATAAGAAAAAGAAGAGTCAAGGATGACTCCTAGATTTCAGTCCTAAACAACTGGGAATTGGCATTTGCTGGGGTGATAAAGCAAGAGAAAGGGACCGAGTTCAAGGAGAGTAATAAGAAGATGCTTGCTCACGCTGTTTGCTATACCTGAAGTCATCAATGGAATCCGAGCCTATGGAATTCAAGAAAGAGGTTGAGACAAGAGCTGTAATGTTGGTTTTTTGAGCTTT
The DNA here is from genome assembly GCA_007922755.1 of Pedetes capensis. Classification (NCBI taxonomy): domain Eukaryota; kingdom Metazoa; phylum Chordata; class Mammalia; order Rodentia; family Pedetidae; genus Pedetes; species Pedetes capensis. The sequence continues at coordinate 8,878 of VMDO01038579.1, forward strand.
TGTGTTCATTTGCTTTAAGGTATTTCTGATTGCCTTGTGGTTTCTTCTTTGATCTACTGGTTGTTTGGAGCATGACAGCCAATTTCCATGTGTTTGTGAATTTTATACTTCTCCTTTTATTGATTCCTTGTTTCATTCCACCGCAGAGAAGATACTTTGCATGATTCCAATCTTTTTGTAATTTATTGGGACTTGTTTGTGGCCTAACATACAGTTTAACCTGGAGAATATTCCATGAGCACTTGAGAAAAATGTGCGCTCTGCTGTTGCTGGATGGAACGTTCTGGATGGATGTCAGGTCTACCTGGTTTACAGCATTGCTCACGTCCTCTGGGCACTAACTTATTTCTGTCTAGCTGTTCTATATAATATTGAAAGTAGGGTGCTGGAGTTTCCAGCCAGCATTGTAGAACGCCTATTTTGTGCCTTCAATTCTGTTAATGCTTGCTTCATAAGATTTCAGAGTTCTGTTGTTTGGCACACATATGTTTATAATTGTCATGTTTTCCTTCTTTATTTAATTGGTTTTTATTTATTGTTTATTTTGTAATGCTGAGGATCTCACCCAGGGCCTTGCACATGCTAGACAAGCACTCTACCACTGAGCTGTAACCACAGTTTGTCGTTCTTCTTGATGAACAGACAAGGCTGTACATTTGGGAATTATCATTGTATACATAATATTAAAACCATATGGCCAGGCAAGATCATCTAGGATGTCAGAGAAGAGAAAAGGAAATCCTAAATGCCAGGGGGGCTGGGATTTAGCTCAGTTGGTAGAGTGCTGCTCTGCAGTCTCTGAGGTCCTGAGTTCGATTCCCAGCACCGCAAAAATAGGAGAAGGACGTGGCAACCCACTCCTAAGGCAATCCCGAAACAATCAGCCATTGAAAACCCTATGAGGGTCGCTATGAGTCAGACTCAACTCCACGGCACCTAACAACAACAACAACAAGTGCCAGGGACTCCAACAACACGAAATTCAGAAAAGAAGGAATTGGCAAAGAAATCAACCACAATGCCCAGTGACGTGGGAGGAAAGTCAGGAGTGTGGTTTCCCAGCTCAGGAAAGAAAATGAGTGTGGCAGTGGCAGGCAACACATTATCCACAAACTGGAATTCGTGGCTGACATGTCCATAACATGATGTGTCGGTCAGATTTCCATCACAGAGACAAAATAGTTAAGAAAATAGGCTTCAAAGGAGGAACGTTTAATCTCGGCTCACGGTGTTAGAGGTTTCGTTCCTTGGTCGCTTGGCCCCACAGTTGCACATGGGTTACACAAGAAAATGGAGGGGAGACGTTTCTAGAGGGAAGAATCTTTTCTAGGAGCCTCTCCTGACGGGCATTGGCGTGCCTCCCACGCTAATGTTACAGCCATCACATGCAAGGAAAATATGCAACATTAGAATCACCTGATGTTTTTAAAAAGAGGGGACACCCAGGACTCAGTTAGATCTGAAGATTGAGGTCATGAGAGGGGACTGGGGGCAGTGAACATGTGCCATGTACAATGAGACGCAGGTATAGCAACGCCACAAAGAAACCCTTTAAGGTGTACATGAACTAAAAACTCACTGATAAAAATGGCAAAAAAAAAAAAAAAAAAAAAAAAAAAAAAAAAAAAAAAAAAAAAAAGTAAAAAATAAAACCATTAAAAAAAAGCTGAAGCTGAACCAAAGAGGCCAGAGGCAACAAAAGTAAAAACTAAGACAGAGTTATCCCCCGTAGCCAAAAAAAGAAAAAGAAAAGAAAAGATAGGGAAAGAAATGGAGCACAACAAAATGTATGGGGAAATGCAGGGGGATTGAGAGGTCAGGGAGAAGAAGGAGCAGATATGTCGCCATCTTCTGGTGGACTCAAATCGCAGGTCCCCAACTTGGCTCCTCCCACTTATGAATTAGGGAAATATTCACTGAGCAGGAGGGTGCTGGCATCACGGCTCCGAACTCAGAGTCAGCAGGAGTTGCTGGACCCTAAGTGTGTTTCCCTATTCATTTATTCCACAAAGATTGACTGAACACCTATCATATGCCAGGCACTGTGTTAGAAACTGGGGCTCCCGCCATTAACAGAAGTCTCCCTTTTATGAAGATGACATTCCGAAGGGGGGATGCAGATGATTCATAAAACAAACCAAGTATACAATGGGTTAGATGCTGATCAGAGATACGGAGGGGAATAAACAAGGCAGGGAAAGAAAAGAGCTAGGGAAGATTTGCAATTTTAATAGAGAAGTCAGAGCAGGGCCAATGAGGTGAGCAAAGACTCAGAAAGCGCTGAGAAAGCAAGACTCTGCAGTTACCTGGGAGCATTCTACCCAGGAAAACAAATACTGCATGTGCAAAGGCCCTGAGGTGACTACAAAGGCCTGCCTGGAATGTAAGGAATAGTAAGGAGGCTAGGACTCGTAGAAAGGAATGAATGAAGAGGAATGTGGACCAAGATGGGCTCAGAGAGTCCTTTGTGAGGAGGTGAGCTTGTGGGTCCCTGCGAGGGCTTTGGTTTCTACTCAGAGTAAGGCAGGAAGTGATGGAGGGCTTGGGCTGAAAGAGAAACACGGAATAGACACAGGATAGGTTTTATGGAGCGTATTCATTTCCTGGCCTGCAGCTGTAGCCCTGTGGCATCCGATCCCGTCAGATCTTGGAAGCTAAGCAGGGTCGAGCCTACAGAGGGTCGCTATGAGTCGGATACCGACTCAACGGCACCTAACAACAACAACAACAACAACAATTCATTTCCTGTGGCTTGTGTAACGACTTGCCGCAAGGTGAGTGTCTTAACGCAACCCAAATCCATCACGGGGCGTAGGTCTCATTGGGCTGAAACCCAGGTGCCCACAGGGCTCTGTTCCTCCGCGCAAGGCTGAAGCGGAGTCTGCTGCTGTGTCTTTTCCTCACCCTCTAGGGGGCGCTCGCAGTCCTCAGCTTGTGGCCCCCTCTTCCGTCTTCAAAGCCAGCACTCACATCACCCAATGTCCACATCACTCATCACCTCTCCTCCAGTTCTCAGCGACCCGCCTCCCTCTTCCACTCACAAAGGTCCAGGTGGTTGCATTGGGCCCGCCCGGGCAATGCGGAGCACCTCATCTCAAAATCCTTAACTCGGTTACATCGGCAAAGCCCTTCTGGCTGCGTGAGATACTGTCACTCCGGGTTCTTAGTGCTGGGACATCACTGGGGGGCATTTCCTGCCTCCTAAATGGAGTTAGGAGTAATACAAATGGGGACACAAGCCTAGGGATGCGCGTAAGTAGAAGAGCTGAGGTGCAGGGGTAGGGGGTGGGGGAGTGTCCACGGAGGGGGCGTGCCCGGGGTGGGAAAGTCAACCCCATCCTGAGAACACTGCCTCCCAAGCAGCCAGTGGCAAGTCCAAGTGCAGTTTCTCAGGGCTGAGCCTCTACATCCTACATCTGCGCTGTGGCCCACAGACACCCAAGGCTGGGGTCAAATGTTAAGAAAGCGTCTCCGCAATTTTCCCAGAGCTGCTGGGGATCGCTAGGTCACACTGGGTGACAAGACAAACCACTGACATACCTCAATGTTGGAGTAACTGCATGATTTTCCTGGGCAGGCATTGTCTTCATTTGGTGGGGGTGAGGGTTTTGCCCCAGGAATCTATTCCAAAAACGAATCAATGTCTGTAACTCTGGTACAAACCAAATGTCAGTTACGCCAACACCCAAAACACGTAGACGGTTTTCAACTTACAATTCTTTTTCCACGTGGGCAAGATGCTTTGTGTGAATTCCCTGGTGTGAGGCAGGAGTGGACAAACTTCCTCTGCTAAGGGACAGACAGGAAGTGTTTTTAGCTCTGTAAGGTTTACGGCCTGTGTTGCCACCACTCCACTCTGCCATTGTTTCACGAAAGCAATATGTTCATAAAATGGGTGTTCCAACAACACTTTAATTTTCCAAAGGAACTGGTCCGCTTTCCAGGACAATGGGCTATGCTTAGGCAGGAAATTGAGTTCCCACATCAATACATAATTTTAAAAACCATTAAAAAATACAGCCAAATGACCCATGGACATAAAATACATGTAAGCAAAGACCAAAGGCTTGTGTGCAAATCACTGTGGTTTTGGGTCCCTAACCCTGTATGGTCACCCTTCCATCTAACTGAGTAATTTATAGCATATTATAAGATCATGAGAAAGAGTGCCATAGATTCTCTGATGGAAAATCTTTCTCTTCTCATCAGAACATAAACTACTGTTTTCCCTGTTTTCTACATATAAAATTAGGTGCAAATAAGTTAAATAAGCCTGCAGCGGTAGCCCTATGGCATCCGATCCCGTCAGATCTCGGAAGCTAAGCAGGGTCGGGCCTGGTTAGTACCTGGATGGGAGACTGCCTGGGAACACCAGAAGCTGTAGGCTTGGGAGAAGGACCTGGCAACCCCCTCCCAAAAATCAATCTGCCATTGAAAACCCTATGAACAGCAGAGAAGCACTGACAATAGTGTTTCCCCTGTTGTACAG